>KK113061.1:37976-91674 GCA_000611955.2 Stegodyphus mimosarum | reverse complement strand
AGACAATCGAATGGCTAACTTCCTGGATTGATTTCTTTCAATTGTAGTTTTGAGATACCTTAAACCTCCTTTCTACACAAAATTAATAATAAATTTTTGGAATAAAAAAATTTATAGAAAGTTGGGAAATCATAAAAACTAAACTCATTCCCATTTCAGAGGAGAATTATTCCTGTCTTTCCTAAAATGGGAATCAAACTTTCCTGGAACGCATCCAGCAAGAGCTCTAAAACTTGCTATCGCTTACTCTTTAAAGTTCACTGTTCACTCAGTCAAGTGAATCAGTTCGTAAGCGGATCTGACATCCCTACACCCGATTGCTAGTCTGATCTGCTTCCACGAAAGTGGTAAGAAAAGAGAAAATACCTTACATTGTCCTCCAACTGAAGGATGACTGCCGAGGAAGAGATCCAATCTTTGAATTCCCGATGGTAAACTCAACTGATAAACTCAAAAATCTGGACCTTCCGGTTGCCAGTCGGATGTACTTCCAATTACATCACTAAGGAACTGAGCAACAAAGGCGAAAATTCCTTACTAACATACTAATTTTCATGTTATATATCTACTACTATTAATTTTAGATATCCATCGAATGGTAATAAAACAATCGGACAAATGGATAGTGAGGTGTTGGAGAAAATACAAAACACTTTTCGTGGATACTTTTTCTGATTGCAAAACAATTCATTGTAAAGTACGAGATATAAAATGAGGTAGTTAACGCTTACTTAAAGTTAATGAAGGAATTTTCAAAATGAAATTTTTGAAATAAATGCAGACAGTAATAGCTTTACCACCCGGTGGCGAAGTGGCTAGCGCGTCGCGCAGCTTCACCACAGGTCCGGGGTTCGATCCCCAGGCTGGGCAAGGTTGACTCAGCCTTTCATCTCTTAAGTGAGTCGATAAAATGAGTACCAAGTTCGCTTGGGGACTAAACACAGGGAGTCCTGCGACAAGCTGACCACTTGTCCAGGGCATATGCTGATGCAATCCAGAGCCCAACGGTCGAGAAAGCAGGAAAAGGGCTGTTGCGCCACTGAGTTCAGTTTTTTTAGTACAATGGCTTTACTAACAAACTTATAAGAGAGTATTCTTGGTGTGCACCAACATAATGAGTCGAAATCTACATGTTAGTTTATTTTATTGAATTGCATTAATTTTTATGGACGAAAACGTTTAACTTCAGAAAGATTTCAGTCCGTGAACGCCGCAAGTTATAATGAACTTCCTTAATAACCACCTCATACAATTATCTTACTCAGTTAGTAATTTTCATAAGAACTTAATTGGTAACAATCGGATGTCAGCTTATTATTATATAAAAGCTTACTTATAAGTGCAAACTGATTAATTTAATCGTAATTCGTAAGACCGCTAAATTACGTATAAGAATTTGTATAATAATCGACTAGTTGGATAATATTCGTAATCATAAATAATTTTTAAAAAGCAATAAAACAAATAAGTAAATTAAGTTGTATGTAAACGGAATTACTTAAAGTATTACTAATCGATGTCCAAGGAAAAATTTAACAAAATGCTCATGATTATTTTTCTTTTAATGTGCAGTGTGTAGTTGGTTTCTCTTCGAATTAATGTCAAATGCAGAAATGCAACATTTACAAGATTCCCTTGCAGAGGTTGTCACATATGGGACTAATAATATCATAATCAAAATATAATTAGCATAAAAATGAGTCACAGCAAACAACATTTAACACATTTAGAGGTTCATAAATCATATTTCTTTCTATTAGCAGCTTATGTAACGGGTTACAGAAAAAGTAAATTGACATTTTCTGTGAAAGGAAATACCTAAAACTGAATTGATATTTTTCGAATATGCTATTGAAGAAGAAACATCATTTGTAATTCTGGTAACGCATGAATACTTTTCATGTTAATATTTAGGTGTGTATGATTATCGAGTATTTTTAAAGTTAGTACTGTATTAAGATTTCATAAGGCTTAATTTGTTATATCATATATACTTTTTATTTCATTTCCTATTTATTCTTATACTTTTTAATTTTTAATTGAAAGCAATAGAATTTTATCGTTTATTTATGAATAAAAACAAACTGTAATAACGAATGGCGTAGTCTGCGTGCGTTAACAGAATTATAATTACACAGAAATATTTAAAATAATTCATTTCATTTCATGTTTAAAGCTAAAATATTTCAATACTACTGGGTGCAGTATGATGCACAGTTTAAAGTTAGCATCACTGCATCAGTACATGCTGCGCAAAAAAACAACATAATACATAAACAACTGAAGAACATTTAATATAAATTTAAAAATTAATTAATTAATCCTCATTACAAGGGTTTTATATTCATTAAATTTATTTAAAATTTGTGTTTCTGTATTTAAAATATCTTAATAATTGTATTCGCAATATATTTTAGTGAATATTTCGTATAATGCATATGGTTCTCTCCATTGCCAACTTATTTTCTTAGCTTTCTTTTGCCACAAGAGTAAGGCTCTTACTTTTATTAGCATGTCATTATAAAAATACTAAAAAAATTTGTAATAAATGTGTGTGGTCACAGACTTTTTCTTATTTGGCTTTAAGGTATTCCTTCCGCCTTCTTCGCATGCCTTCGTGGTGTATAGGTCAGAACGCTCGGTGTGTATTCGAGAGGTCCGTGCTTCGAGTCCCGGCGAGGGCATAAACCTAATATCTCTACACTGGTGCCCGAATTAAAAAGGCGGTGGATGATGATTTGCCACCACCGGGATTTGGATTGGGTCCCCTGAACCGCAATCGCCCTTTAAAAGGGGAGGTATATAAGCTATTTCTCCCACCTTCTTCGTATGCCTTTGTAGTGTAGTGGTCAGCACGTTGGGCGCGTATTCCAGAGGTCCGTGGTTCGAGTCCCGGCGAAGGCGTTGCTCATTTTTCACATCTACTGCTTTCATTAAAAACCTAATGTCTCTACAAGATATTAAAATAATGCGTTCTGTTTCTGATATTTTTAGCTAAATTGTTCTTAAAGTTTCTATCCGTTTGCTCTCATAATATTTTAAATTAAGCGATTATCTACCATTTCTATTTTTATGATTCTTATATATAAATTTATCTCACCTGAAACATTTTCAGCATCTGAACCATTTCTATCACTTGAACCACAAAATTTTTAGCACTATCAATTTTTTAAATTGAAATGAATTTTACAGGAGTTCAAATTCTGATTATTCAATTCTTTTTATAATGATAAACCTAAATTACACAATATACGATAAATTACAATTGTAAACAGATCTACAGCCTACTAGGTGAACCTAGCATTTAAAGTTTAAATTGCATCATTTTTATCAATAAAGGAAGTAATCACAGGAACATTTTGATGTTAATTTTCAGTTATTACAAAGGATCATTTCAGTTTTCAGCGAGAAAGGCTGATTATGCTTTCAGTAAAAGTCAAGTTTTGTTCTGTCAAAGGCTTTCTTTTCGTTGATAAGTCTATCAGAAGTTTTAAGCAGTTGCAATAAGATGTAACGCTTGTTAACTACTCGTAGCTTGCCTTTTTATTCCTTACAAATTTCCTTTGCAAACCAATAAGTGATCCTTAACAATATCATCGTAATACCATGATACATAACCTTGAGTTTATTTTCGTAGCTCAGTTAGTAACATCTACCTCAAGTATCTCCAGTTTCGCTGTTACGAAATATTTAATGAAATAAAAAAAATTTAGCCTAACAAGAATTTTTTTCGCAAAAAGTCTTGAACATTTCACTTGTTACTAAACTTTCAAGTAATTCATTATATTTGATATCTCTTTTGCCAAGTAATGTCCTCTTTTTAGTAGATCATTTGCTTGTCCGGTTTGAAAATCCAAATTTAAAATATATACTCTAAGAGAAATGTTAATTATTTTTACATATTTTAAAATAAAATTTCTTTCAAGAAATATTTCTTAAATTTTTTCTGAGAATCTTAACATTAATTTGGTTCTTTTGCGTGGAGTTCTAGAACCCCATGTTTTATATATGGTACACAAGCTAAAACATACTATTCACACTCGATAAAACTCCTATATGGTACAATAAATAATTAATAAACTAATCAAATACACATACTTTAAGTTTAAATCCGTTTTCCTTTTAAAGGGGATTCTGTTTTTTATTTGACACCAAATCCATTTTCACTTTTAGTTAAAATACATGGTTTGTTGATAAAAAGAAAATATGAAAAACTTTTTGAACTGTCATTTCATAAAGCCCAACTGCGCTCTTTGTTTTAAGAATTGTTAACTAATTATTAGCATAAAATTAAGATCATCAAATAGTGACCAGCGAACCTCTTGCGACGTGTGAGAACTTTTCTGAGGGTAGGTTGATAAAATTTACTGTTATTGATTTAATTTTTCTATTTTTTTTACACTTCTAATCTTCAAGTTTTACCTTCCTGCCAAGATATTTTACAATCAATGCATAAGAAACTTGAAGCAACCAGCGCTTATTATTCTAGGATATATTTCTTTATATTTGCGTGTAAATCCAGGGGAGTTGATTAGATCCTTCTAAAGTTTGCCCGTCCTGAATAAAACTTCTGATTTCATTACCCATTGACGTAATGCATCTAAATATTAGTTTTTTCTTTAAATCGAAGGATGTATTTGCGATGGCAATGCTATGAAAACACTTTATTTTAAAAGACCTAACAAGTTTCAACTTACAGAATTTTATCTTTCAGAAATGAAATTTAAACTTTTAATAATTAATCAACAAATTACTATAAAAAATCAATTAATTCACGAGTTCCTATAAATTTTCATTTCCTGATTCAAATGATTATAATATACTATCTATTTCACATTTTTCTAAACCGATCGGTTAATATTTAAAAATTAACTGAATAAGCAGCTTAGCTATTAGATTGGGGAAAAAACACTGCGAAAGGTTAGATTCATTTCTACTTCCATCGAAACTTAAATTTATAATCAAAAGTATAATTTCATATTCGTTTTTATCCCGTCAGATAGATTTTAGGTATTAATAACTTAAACAATAAATATTTGAAAAGAAGCCCTATCTCTAAACCTAAGAATAACAGAAATTCCGAAAATACTGCTAACGTAATAAAATGATTAAAATGAAATCGAATAGGATATTGATATCAAAACCAATAATTCAAACCATACGATTAAAGCAAATAAAAATATAATTCTTTTCATAGGCTGGAAATGCGATTACGATTACAATTCGAAATAACTTCATCTTCCTTTCTTCGCGGAAGCTACAGTTAAGTTGCCAGATTGCCGTAAGAGAAGAAAAGAAAAAGAAATTGTTTCTTTGTTGCGGCGGCTATGGTTCGCGACTCATTTTATTTGTCCCCGGTTATTTTCGCGAATAGGCGGCCACTTAGATGGACGAGTCGCCGGAATTGTGTCCAATTACAATAAATTCAGAAGCGTCGGCAATAAAAACGATTTACAGCCGGAGAACAGCGCCATCTATCAAACGGAAGAAGGCTTTCCAGCAATTAAGGCTCAGAGCCGTTTGAAGAAGCGTCCGTGTCGCTTGCCACCGAATCGGACGATGTGTCTTCTTTATGTCTCGCCGCTGTTGAGGAAAAAATATAGCCCGGGCGTGACGACGACACAAGGGGACAGCTACAAATCATGAAAAGATTACATTTGACCCCTTGTTTCTTTACATGATTTAAATTTTCCTTCAAATTTATATGCTTGCATTTAACATCGATGCTATGTAGTCATTAAATGCTTAAAATTACAGTGCTGCATTAATGCGTAGGATTTAGTAATGAATACGAATAAAACTGTTAACTAATAGTTAACGCGTTAACTATTATACAGCTGACGTTTTAATGAAAGTGCCTATTTAATAATCATTTACATCCTCAAGAAGAAAAAAAAATATTTTCTTCTTAAAAATTCTCAGCAGATAGTCATTTATTTCAACAAGCATATGATTAAAAGCAATGATCATTTTTCTTGAAATAGAAGGTGATACATTAAATGTTGTTTGCGCTGAATTGTGTCTTAAAAGCAATGAACAGTGTGAGAAATAAGTGATTTCGGTATTACAGAAATACTATATGACAGTGTTTCTCAATGTGTGGTCATCGGATCACAAGAGGTACTGTAAGCTTCCCTCTGTGGTCCTCCTAGATTTCTAAAAATTTAAAAAGTAAATTTCAAATTAAATGCATGTATCTCACGATAGTTGAAAGTCTCAGAGTTTGGAAATTACACATGGCAATTGTCTATCACTTTTTCTCCCAAAGTCTCACTTTAGTCTTAGCAACAAAAGGGGGAAGCAAAAGGGGAAATGTATTATGACTGTATTGTTTCTTACCAGCATACATTCAAACATAGAACAGCTGTGCAAGAATGAGCAAGCTCATCCATTTTATTAACATGAGTACCAACATTTGTTTGATTTTTACTTAGTAAGGTAAAGATTATCTATAATCTAATAACCTTGAATTTTTAAAAATAAATACAAGTTTTTCCAATTGATTGAATTCCAATATAAAATTAAATGAATTTTAATTAAGTGTATGTTATAAATTAAAATTTACTTGTAGTAAAATATGCTACAAAATAACAGTAACGTGTGATATTTAGTAATATATACTTAGGGACTTTACATATGCTAAAAAATTGCTTTCGGAAGGTGCAAAATGAAGACGGTCTGCAAACGCTGCCACAAGGTATCCTGGGGCGTTCAAAAGATGCAGTTATGTGACTCAATTCTCGATTTCAATACAAAGTACGGCACTTGTGGTCCTCACCATTATTGTAGTTTAGTTAATTAATCAGCTTAAATTTTCTCGAGGGTAAACAGTGGTTATCTTTCCTGTTTATTTATATGATTCTCGTTTCATTCAGAGGCTAAACGTAATCCTATATCAGTCATCATATATCATTCAGAAAAAATAAAAGTAAATGAAATGACAAAAAAAATAATAAATTACAGGCATAGGCAGGGCAAATGAATAATTATTTGCAATAAAACGAAAGAGATACATTTCAGAAAGAATGGTGATCTTTCTTCTTTAATACTGAAGGAGAAATCCAAAGAAGCAGGATTTGAAAACTGAAAGTGATATATAACTTTGTCTATTGACAGGAAAAGATCAAATTACAGAAAATGTTAATTCTTTAATAAATTATTGTATAATGAAGATCGTAGTCTGAATACTAGCCATATTTTAACAGACAAAGTAAAAAATTTCTAATTTACTAATTGAAGAAACACTTTATATAAATTTGATAGAAGAAAATTTGAAAAAGTATTTACACTAGTGTTCAAAATTAAAGAACTGTAAACTAATGCTAACCGTATAAAGGATGGTTATAAATTCCCCGGAGTGTAGTTAGATATTGTAATTAAATATTACCGAACACAAAAATTGATTGATGCGCAGTTATTTGCGCGTAGAATATGCAGATAAGGTATAAATCATAAAAGAAAACGAATTCAACTTCGTTTATATATTTTAGTTAAAATTATAAGCTTAAAATTAGTCATTAGTCACTAGTAAAGTAACATTTGTTAATCATGTTAGGAAGGCATCATTTAAAAGTAGACCAGAAGTGGCGAGTGGTCAGTAAATTTCAGATGTCTCAAACACAGTTAAACACATCTTAGTTAAATCGCGATCTCACTAATCAGTAACCACTTTTTAAGCATTTCCTGGTGAATAACATTCTCAAGTAATTGAAGATAATTATTAGACGCACTTTCTGAAGATAATTATTTATCATTGCTGGCTCGACGAAACCTTTACCACTTACAAGTTTAGTAAGTTAGTTTGGGGGGGAGCCTCTTTGTAATTCCCAGTACTTGAATAAGTACACCTACTGCTTACTGAAAGCTCCATGAGCATAGAATGTATGTGAGAAGATTATTGCTTTGCGTCCCGCTTTCGGTGTCTTCCAAAAAAAAGCATTTAATACTATATCATCCTCACTCTCAATGCAGCCAAGATGATTGTGCAAAATTACTTCTCATGGATGAGTCCAGATTCAATTTAACTTGTGATTCTGAATTTCTTTGCATTTGGAAATAGCTTGGAATATAGCTTGGAGTACTTCACTTCTCTGGTATATCTATGAAAGATGCTATTTCCATAAAGCAATGTATTAGTTGGGAAGGCATCACAATAAACGTTTGCTTCGAGCCTCGTATTTATAATAGGTACTATGTAATCTTGTAAAGAATGTAAATAAAGTTCTCGAAAAATTGCTTAGGGTTACTGTGGATGTACACATCTTATCTATGGATCTATCTGTTTGACCTCATCAATTGTGATAGTAAAACCTTCAATCTGAGAGCATTGCTCGAATGCACTCACCACAGTACCGACCTTTCTACTTTTAATCTGATACATTTAAATAAAAATGCATTTAAACCACAAGATGCCTAATTAGAAGCATTAAATATTTTTATGAAGTGACACTAGTTGATCTCATGAAGATCATTATATACATTTTTCTTTTTATATTAACTCTTTTGGACGGCTAGTTTTCAAAGAAATAATATAGCAAATAAGAAAATGTGTGGTAACCCTAAGACTGTTTCGGAAATTCTAAAAATATGCCATTTCTAAATATTTTGGGATTTTACTCTTGAATTTTATGTTGCATGAATGCGTAGAAAGCCATGCTTAATAATAAATTTCAAAAGGACAAAAAAATGTGTAATTAAGGAAGAAATCCAAAAGCAGAGTGATAACCTGCAATGGTCAGCGAAAGCATGAAAAACGTTAACTAATCATTTGCTGAAACGTTAAAATCTGAATCCTTCCAGTTTTTTTACTTATTTTCGGTACTATATTCTTATTAAATTAAGTTTTTATGCGTATATATGCTACAGTGAAAAAGAATTCAGCGAAACTAATAAACTATCTGAAGATTAAAATGTCAGATTTCCCCCTGTCTGTTCTCCACATTTAATGTATATAACTCGTAATTTTATCAGTTAAACATATCTCTGAAATTGGGATATTATATACCCCTGTAAAGTTATGCGAATGAATATTTTAATTGGAAATACAATACCTCTTATTTATGGTTATCACTGTTATTACAGAAAAAAAATCTTTTCAGTACTGGAAGAGAACTTTTCATAACATCAATTACAATGAATTTAATGCAACAGAAGTTTTCATCTTCAACAAAACGTTTTGTTGATTAACTGTGTGAAAAGCGCAGTATAGAAATGTTGGTCTGATATGGTAGTAATACGACTTATCAATATATAAGCAGAAGAATTTTCTAAATATACTGTTGCGTGCGTACGGGTTCGTAATAGATTGAATGCACACAGAACTGATGATAGCTTGATAAAATTTATTTTACCAAAAGAAACATTCTGGTACTTTCCCTAAAAAATCTCGTACAGCTCTTCACAGTATCACACAGTACATTCAGTAGTTACACTTCAAACTGCTAAGAACGTTAAAGACAACGCAATGGAAAGTGCATCTAAAGAGCGAAGCTAATACGGAGGTATCTCAAAACTCCGAACTTATGCTGAATTAAACAACTACTGATAAACTGACGCTCTCTCCAGTCTTACATAATTTTCCCCCGGCCGCCGAGAAATCTCTAGTACTTCTCAAAATTACTGGAAGGCATATGAGGCTGAGTACAATTACAGTTACATAGAGCCTCAATTAGAGTTATTCAGTTACAATAGCCAGTACAGTTATACAGGCACTGGTCTAAAATGTCGCCAAAGTTTATATCCACGTTGCCATAGCCAAATTTGGAGACTTTTGGCGGTTTCTCGCCAAATTTGACGACAAAATCAGTCTCCAGCTTGGCGATATCTTGCCAATTTAGCGAGATAGCCATTTACTCAATGTTAAACAGACTTTCCCCTGTATTCTTATTTTTCCGTCAAAGATTCGCATTTTTAGATTTTCAGCTTATATATAGCAAGAAAAGAACGCTACAGTTTCACATATAATTTCACTAAAATTATTTACGTTAGTACAAAATTCGCAACAATATTTTTACCGTAATACTTGGACACGGATTTTATTATTTTGTGACCGGAGCAGTATGATAACAAAGAATCTTTAACACTACTACACTTAATTCCTTTCTACAGTTTCGTCCAAGAGCTTTTATTCTGATTCCTGAAGTCGAAAACATACTCTGTTTTTCTTTATATCATCTCAAAATTTCAGTCAGAAGAAACAGTTTCATTTAAGGCTCATGAGAATAAGCAATTTTATTCTGGGCTTATAACCTATGAAATTATTTAGCAATTCTGTTGTTTTAACAGTGTATGTTTTTTAAAGTAAATCCTCTGAAACACCCATAAATAACAGTTTCTTAGAAAAGAATACATTTTATAAGTCACCCACACAATTTCTTTGGTTAACTCAATGTATAACTTTAGCATGTTGGTAAACAAGATTTTTTTATTCTGGAGTTAATGATTTCCTCTCTTTGATCAACTAATCAGACCCAAACTGTCGCAAAATGCTTGCGACAAAGACCTGCTTATTATTCGGAATGCACCACTTTGGGAGAAAGCCATTCTGACACTTAACAAGAAGGAAAAATGGAGTAAAATAATGGAGGATCACTGCTTTAAACAGTATATATAATGTTCTAAATGATTTACACCAGTAGTTCACAACTCTTCTGACGGCGCCTTTTTTCAATTAAATTTTTCTACGCTGATGTTTCCTCTGTACTTGCTGTTTATTACAGTGACAGCCGAAAACCCGACTTCGCACAAACACAGAATCGAAGATGAAATTAAAATTGGCCGAGCCTTTTCACTTCATTTGACGTCAAAAATTCCTGCAATATTAAAAAACAATCTTTGCTTGCGTCTTCATTCACTTTTCTTTTCCAGAGTTTTATTTATGAGAGCTGATATTTTTTCCAAAATTACAAAAGAGCGATTGAGGAAATTCAGCTTTTCAAAACTGATGCATAAAAATGCCAGTTTTGTTATAAAGTATGTATTTATGCCAGTTTTTGCACCTTTGTATCCTTTCGCTTTAAAAGTAAAATAAAAATTTCTTGCCGTAATTCAAAGATACGTGATAAAAAATTACCATCAGAGAGCCATCGTGCACTGCTATAGTACAAGAAGACTAGTGTTCGGCTCCCATATCCTTACACAGTTTTTTTTTTAAATCCTTGCTTTTAATGGCCGAGATTTTATAAAATTTATCATATTCACTAAACATTCTAACACCTGATTCAGTGCAGGGCTCAGGTGCTTTGATGCAAGCGCTTTTTTATGAAAATGCAACGGGTGCACAGTGAATTTAGTAATTTGCTTCGAATAAGTGCCTGTAATTCTTTAAAGCAGCCAGACATGGAGCGACCAGCAGCCGGACACCAATTTAGACACCAACAAACTTAGGTTACTTAAAATTATTTTCAGAATGAATGTATCAAGAATCTCTAACAGTTCCTGAGCCTTCGCTTCTGAATTAACATATTTACAAAACAGAAGGTCTTCTTCAACATTATGACCATCTATACACCGTACATGGCAGGAATTCGTGATACTTAGCCGACAACCATTTGGCCGACGAGTCACTTTGCGACAGCAGTTACCTACAGGACATTTAGCCGACACGGACGATTAGGCGACAGTGCATTTAGCCCACATAGATATTTAACCGACAGGACACTCAGCCGCATTCACTGACAGACATTTAACCCACACAGACATTTAACCGACAGGGACATTTAGCTTACAAAAACATTTAACCGAAACGGACATTTAGTCGACAGGACATTTAAGGGACACGGACATTTAGCTGAGAGGTCAATTAGCCGACAAGACATTTTAGCCTACAGCACGTTTTGTTCAACTATACTCAGCAAGGTATTAAGAATTACTGTCAATAACTGCCATGATTATATCTAAGTATTATGTATATCATATCTAAGTATTATGTATATCATAGCTAAGTATTATGTATATTATATCCAAGTATTATAAGTATTATCTCATGTAACTTATACAAGACAATGTTTGTAATGCTTATACAGGCCTTGTGTGCCCATGTATCATTTATATTTATACATGGAAGACCCTTCTTGTTATGACTATATCTAAGTATTACGTACATTATATATAAGTATTATGTTTATTATATCTAAGTATTGTAACTCTCATGTAACTTATACAAGACAATGTTTGTAATATGTTTGTAATTTATGTATGGATGACCCTTCTTGTCATGATTATATATAAGTATTATGTATATCATACCTAAGTATGATTATATATAAGTATTACGTATATTATATCTAAGTATTACTATAGCTAAGCATTATATATATTATATAAGTATTATAAGTCTCGTGTAACTTATGTAACAGGGCAATGCTTGTAATTTATATATGGAAGATCCTTCTTGTCATGATTATTTCTACGTATAGCTAAACATTATTATATCTAAGTATTTTATATATCATATCTAAATCCTGTTATATTTAAGTATTATAAGTCTCCTGTAACTTATACAAGACAATGTTTGTAATATTTATACCTATACACAGGCATTGTATGCCCATGTACGTTTAGCCGAAAACGCCCATGCAGCCAGCCCGTTCGCGGGATTCGAACCTCGGACCGAACTACCTAATAACTTAAATAATAATTCCAGAATGAATCAAGCATAATTTAATTCGCAGTAATAAAAGAAGACGTTACTTTGTTGTTGCCAAGCTTAGTTTCTCTAGATTGGCAACAAATCCACTATTCTGCTAAGCTTAAAATGTAAACAAATATGTCCGCTATCATAACCAAAAATTAGGCTTAGCCACACTTTAAAAACTTTTAAATTGTTGATAATTCCACAATTATTGCACGCAGGTTAACTAAAGCCATAAAAATCTTAACCGAAAGATAAGAAAAACATAATTCAATCATTTTTAAAGCAAAAAGTGCACAATTTACAAACTTATAAGAATAAAGAAACTAAGTTCACGGAGCAGAGTAACAAAGTGGAAATATATATCCATATTTTTATGTACTTTTGGTGCGGCCGATTGCAACCAAAATACGAGGTGCACATCTACATGGTAAAGCAGCCTTGCATACAAAATTTAAACGTTCTGGTACTACTCGTTTTTGAGTTATGCGAGATACATACATGCATACGTATGTACGTACGCACAGACGCCATGAAAAAATCTCTTCAGAATTCATTTTAAATCAGTTTTATAATTATTTGGGGGAAAAAGAGTCCTTTATTCTGTCCTTATGTAAGGATGTCACTCAAAAACATCGTTAAATTGCATTCGATAGCGGTCAAAATAGTTATTTTCATTGAAATATGGTACGCGAAATTTTTTGCGATCACAATACTTCCTTTTTACTTCGTACAACGAATTAAAAATATATTTTTTTTTTGTTTCAGTTCTTTTAACTTCCTGGCAAAACAATCAGGAGGTTTGCCAACAATGCATCTTCTAAATGTCGCTTCAGTTTACGTGGAAACATACATTCCGCTGCCAAAACTTTCATACACAGTACACATTGTGGCATTCTCTTCACCATTCATTTCTGTTGATGTAAAACCAAACTCTAAATAATTGTAATCACATTTACGATATTTTCGTTTCTTCACAGTCGTGCCACTGGTTCAAGACTTTCTTTCCTTATACGCACTGTTACGTTTATTACTGTTCAAAAATTGGTCCATCATCAAAGAAACAAGAGCAAAAAAATCCCAAAATTGTTTATTAATGACAACAAACAAGACGTAATATAACACTAACTGTACTAAATGAAATAATTTATATCACTGTTTATTTATATGAAGCGCTGACTTTAATTTCATAAGATTTAGATTATAAAACGGCTGACTGAATCGAGCCCGCAACGCTTGCTTTTATGCTTTTCGCAAGCTCTTTCAGAACAGTCTAAATCCGTCGTGAACAGTATATCCTCCTCGACGTGTCTATACTACCGTGGTCTTCGAGAAACAAGGCCCTACAGCTTAGTGACGTTGAGCGTGTGACGTCATTCCAGAGAGTGCATGGACCTTATAAGAGATATAATATAAGGTCCATGAGAGAGTGCATCCCTTCTTTGGGGTGAGGTCAACGCTGGGTCAAAGGTCAATTGTCAATCGCCATTGCTTCGAAAGAAGAGGTTGAACTGAAATTCTTGACCTAAAATCTTGAGATATACCGGGATTTTTCTGCAGCTGGATAATTTAAATTTGAGGTTTTTGGCAATTTTTGGTTGTTTCAGAAACAATATAATGCCTTACATGTGCTCAGTGCCGCGATGTAACAGCAATTACAAATCTGCACCCAAAGTGAACATTTTCGCTTTTTCTAATGATGCCGATCTGAAAGAAAAGTGGATCCGTGCAATAAAGCGAAAGGACTTCATTCCAACTAAAAACAGCAGGGTAAGCTTTCATTCTTATGATTTCATTTATACTTAAAGAAAAATTAAATATTCGACATGTTTAATATGTCTGTTTCTCGAAAACCACGATATACCGGTTAATCTAATTTGAGAATACTGAATATAGTAGAAAGTGTATGCGTGCGCCGTAGAATATAGTTCGATCATTTCGCGATGATCGCAAAGAGAATGGAATGAAAGAAATTGTGTGAAACGGGATATTACGTTGCATCCATTCTTTTTGTTTAAAAATTTGATAATATCATGCCAATCATTCCATGACTAATGAGAAGACATACCCTTTTTCGGCATTATGGGCGAAACTGCAAATTCCAGAAACCCTATGTTACGCCACTCTCGATGAGAACTGCAGTTGAAGCATTCATTCATTTACTAGGAAAAGAAAGCAGCTGTTAATGGCGTCTGCTTCTTCAACATACGTGTATGAATTCAAAACTTCATAAGGCTGGAAAAACATTATGCAGTTCCGCTAAGGTTATCGTTATGAATGTTTTTGTCAAATTACGGTAGCATTTTCTTAATAAATACTGTAACGAAATTATTGTTACTTTTGTTGCTGATTTTACTGACGTTTCTGTGACAAGCATAAATCGTATAAAATCCGACCTGAAAGAACGTGGTGGATTTTCGACTCCGGGGAAAAAACGACCTCTAAAATTCGATACCCGCAAACCCAAATCAACCGACATGATGAACTAACTTCAGCAACAATACGAAGAGAAGGCTAACGGTTTTTTTTTACGGAATGAGTCGTGAAAAGGTCATTCTAACCTTCTACGTGTTCTTAGGTCTATCATGAGGTACAGCGCCGTTCATAAGGCGTGATCGAGAAGACGCAGTGTTGCCAGCTCGCGTTGGCAAGAATATTCCGCGACTTTATTTTGATAAAGAGTCAAGCAAAAACAAACTACACACACAAAAAAAAAATATTTTTAGCTTCTCACTTTGTTTTTTTATTTAGTTATGACAAATGTCTTAGTTCAATTAATTATGAAGCTTTTATAATATTTCGCGTCGCCTATGTGAAGAAGCAGTGGCTTCCCGGGGAGTCTCGGCGCACAGTTTGGAAGCCACTCTTTTACACAGTTTATCAGTTTATCACTGTGCCATATTAGATGCATGATTTTCTCGTAAATTAGAATTTTTAAATGATGTAGTGCGTTATGACAAATGTCTTAGTTCAATTAATTATGAAGCTTTTATAATATTTCGCGTCGCCTATGTGAAGAAGCAGTGGCTTCCCGGGGAGTCTCGGCGCACAGTTTGGAAGCCACTCTTTTACACAGTTTATCAGTTTATCACTGTGCCATATTAGATGCATGATTTTCTCGTAAATTAGAATTTTTAAATGATGTAGTGCAAAGTACGAGTGATGGAAGAGTACTTTGTTGGAGCTGTTCCTTTTTTTTTTTTTTTTTTTAAAAATGGCAGAAAAGAGAGCCACATATTTTGAACACGGATAGTTCCCCCGCTCAACATACGCCGCCGTTTTTTTTTTTTTTTTTTTTTTTAGCAAAACGGGAAAAATCAACCGCCCCTTATCTTATTAGATTTCCTGATCCAGTCCATTTCCTGATCACTGAGTGGCAAAAAGGTATAAAAGAAATGTGTTTAATTCCTTACATTTTCTTCTACCTAAAGAGTAACTAGGAAAGAATGCAACACCTAGTTAGTTAAATCAATCTTACCCCCCCCCGAAGAAATATCGTCTATCCATTTTAGTTAGAGCGCTGTTGGAGAGTTAATTAAGTTCTTTAAAAAAACTGAAGTTTCTCAGATTTTAACGGTCGTCCCCTTCGCACTTACACCATATTCAACTTAAAAGCAAAATCACAAAAGTTTTAAAAGCAGCATAGCGGTATATGTTTGGAATACTCGAACTAGCTTTAAGTGTTGGAACACATTTTTCTATTTTTTTTAAGTCTTTTTTCAGTTTATCGCATCAATGTTCAGTTTATTTAGTAAGATGGCTTAAAAACTTGTTTTGAGTCTTTTTATTATTAGCGTTTGTACGTTAACTTCATTTATTAAATATCACGGTCTTCAAAATACTTTCGTCACATAAAATTCAGTTCAACAGCAAAATATTGAAAAGCAGCACATCTTTAGAATTTCCGATACACAGTCTCGCGCACTAGAGATAAAATAATAATTTATTCCGTACAGTGTTGCCACTGCTTGCTTTCAAATTATTCCGATAATCAGAAATTCATTAAAGTTTTACAGAATAGGAAATAAATATTAAAAAATATAACGTCATTCTGAAAATAGTGAATATATTTAATTAGATAGATGATGAATTAAATGCATTTTTGTTATTTAAATCAAAACCGATTCAAAAGCAAGAAACAGATATTCTTAAGTACTGCATCTATTGCTTTCAGATAGCTTGGTTTATTAATCTACAACAGACAGATTGAATTTGACGCTAAATAGCTTACGTTTTTTGCCGAATAGCAGCAGACTCGAATGAAAAGTGAAACAACGCATTTGTCGTGATTCGACGCAAAATCGCGTTTTGAAACTAATAACTTTTTTGGATTAAAAAAAAAAGATACTCAAACTAAGAAGATACTGAACACTGAAAAATCAACTATGCTCTGTTTCAGCATCGAACCCGAGACTTACAATTGTTTGGAAAATGAACTAAACATTTTACCGTAAAATCGCTTGTCTTTAACTCCATATATCCCCTCCCGCAAAGGGACAACTAACAAAAAATGCGATATTCAGAGCTGGTTGGTAACACGTAATTGTTTTTCATCTGCGTCAGTTTTGATTTTGGGTCTGCTAAATAGCTGTAAATGCTCGAAAAATTCTCAAGTTGAACTCATTCTTTTTAATATTCCTGTGGTATTATCAGTTAATTTACGAATTCTAAGAGTCTTGGATACCCTAGCTGACAATCTTTTTATAACCCTTAATTTACTGAAGTTTGTTCATCACAAGAATAGTTGCTCTGTCTGTTTTTGTAATAACAAGCATGCAGAATTTAAATGAAACCCTGAGTTCAAATTTTAATAACTGTTATTCTACACCAGTATCATTAATTTTGGGGAAAATGAAAACGTACCAGTAACCGATAGATTATAATCTTTTAAATAAATTAAAATCTTGAAGTATTTGGTAGATCTTGGCTAGATCTCTCTAATCCTTGAAAGTTTCATTCATCTGTTTCCTCATATGTGCTTCAAAAGTATACTCAGCACTATAATCTGCTACTTTAAAATAGGAACTTCAAAGTTATTTGCCATTTCCCGATTTGAATCGTAACCATGGAAACAACAACTGCCGAAAAAAAAGTCGACTCGCTTGATTTTTTCTTCCACGTCTTTTCGTTTAGCGTGTTTCGTTTCATGAAAAGCATGCAAGTGAAGACTGACTCGAACTAACAGTCTCAAATGACGTTTAGAAAATAAAAGCTGTACGATGATGACGATACGAGTTTCCATCACAGAGGCTGGTAACGGAGAGGGGCTGGTAATGACCTTGAAGTGCCTGTTTTAAAGTAACAGTGTAGTTGAAGTGCCAATTTTAAAATAACAGACTCTAGTAGTATGTTGCGCAGTGTTCCTACTAAATTTCTGAATTTCAAGTTAGAATTAGAAAACGTTGTGAAATGCATGGTTTTAAAATTTCTAAGTTCTTGTTCGTAATTAAAATGCCAAGAATATACAGGCTATAAGTTAAGTTGAATTTGGCTTAATATAAATACTGGTCTAGCCTTCTTAAACTCCTAGACAAATTATTGTTCCATCTTTACCTTTCAATATCAAAACATTAAGAAACTGCGTTAATGTAAACATCTAAAAGATTTATTTGAGACCGAAGATTGCAGAATTAAAATCATCCATAAAATTAATTTCTGGTAATTCCGACCGATACATACAATGATTCAAAGTATTTATAAGTTTCAATTTAAGACTAACAACTTGTCTCTGCCAGTCTGTGATGATTAACTTAATTTCAATGAGAGACACCAGTTCGCAGCAACAGCATTGAAAATAGACAGTAACAGAGGAATTTCATCATCGCTGGCTGAAGTTGCTGATCCTCTCGCTTAAACTTAACAGTTTAGCTTCTGCTTTAGAACTGATTTTATTTACATATGTTACTGGAATAGATGAAAAAGTAGAAGAGCGGAAAAGATTGAAAGTTAAAAATAATGTAATAATTGAAATAAAACTTACAGGTTTAAATGTTGGTCAATCACTTGTAGATATTGATATCAGATTTTAGAATATGTTGAGTCAGATATTATTATACTTCAGTTAATACCATAGTATTTTAAATGTGCTTCAGAATATTAGATCTATCATATATCACAAGTATTAAAATAATCCATCTCAAGAAGGTTGAGTAAATTTAAATTTTAAATTACTTGATCAATGAAGAACAGCTACGAATTTTATTTTAATATGTTTTATACCTTTATAACGTTAGTCATTCATCTAACTCATATTTAAATAATTACAAAAGAACGTATTTTTGAAAATCAGCATTTCCAAATATTATGAGATGACGTTTGAATATGGATTGTACGATAATATCCTGCTTAAACCACTCTTATTCGGAGGCTACAGAGGGTGTTTACATATTTTTAGAGATTCCGGGACCATTTAATGAATGTTTAAACTGTAAAGAGTGTTTTTTAAAAATGTTCGATCTGATATTCTTTTCCTGGACTAAAAGTTTTTATCGTGATTTCCATTACAGAAGATCTTTTTCTAAAATTTCAGAGGGTACCGATTTCTATTCCTCTTACCCTACTTCCCAGAATCCACAAATTGTGGTGAATTTATGCTTAAAAAGAGCTCTTTTCAAGACACCAAAGACACAGTTGTACATAGGAGACTTTGAGGGAATATTTTGAAAAGATATCTATGCAATATCTGTATCAGTCTTGATTTTTTCAAGGAATGCAATGGTACTTTTCGACACATGACTTGTTGCTTAATGAATGCTCTTTGAATGTCACCGGGATAAAGAAATGAAATTTCTACTGTAAATTTCTCTTGATAGTATATTGAGTTTAATTTAACATTTTTTTTCACGCTTCGTATTTCTAATTTCCCAGTGTAAGAGAATCCTGCGACAATCATAAACCCCTTACTGAAACTTTCTTTTCATAGACGGAACCAGGTTTGCACATTTTTTTCTCTTCGTTTCCAATGACAAAGTGATGTTTTTGTGGAGTCATTTAGATAAATCCATGCATCATCAAGGGTCACAATTTCCATTTATCTCCCGTTAAATTGTTTTCATACAGGATTCTACAAACTGTTCTGCGTTGAGCTTCGGCAAGAGCTGGTGAAAATTATGTTTTTTAGCTTTTATAAATCCTAACTCATGGTGTATAATTTTATTAATTGTTTCTACAGATGTATTTAAAAACTCTGCAGCTAACTTCTTGTCGGCATATTTTCTATTGTTACCAATGATGTAACTTTAGAAACAGTACGTGCCTTTTCTGGGTATTCGTTTGGAGTCTTCTTCCCATGTAAAAGTAATGGTTAACATTTTCTCCCTTTCTAATTAATTATGTTTCTTATTTTGCATTTAAAAATTTAATACCATGTATTTCCTAACGTTTTTTAATTTATAGAATAGGAATATTTCTCTTCGAAATGTGCAAAAACATATCCTTCGAACCACAACTTGTTAACATGCGACATTTTGAAAGAAGAATAAATCTAAAAGTAGCAAGTGATATTTCTCATTTCAAGAAATAAGTTGTTGAAATCTTTATTCCAAAACGTTTGCCTTTTTTAAAATTCATTACGGAATTCGTTCTAAAAATGTATAAACAGCCTCTGTATCTTTAGAAAAAGAAATTGAAGATGGCGTGGCAAGATATAACACGCTGTTTCAAAACAAAGTAAATTTAATTAAAGATAAAAAGCATAAACGAATATACAATTAAAATGTTTTTTAATAAAGTAAGCTTTGATTTAAAATAGATGTGATAACGAATGAGCTCAAAACGAAAAATAATTTATCATGCAATTGTATGAAACAGAAAATTAAAAAATTCTCTTTAGAAAATCCATCTACAGTTTTATATCACGAATAATAAAAGGGTGGCTTCTTGAAAATATATTTGTAATTATTAGCGTATTATTAACAAGGAAGTATCACGCTTTTATTATGAAACAAAAATACTTATTTTGAAGGTTAGGTTAGGTTGATTCTGGGAAAGCACATGAAGGAATGCTTATTAAATATCCAACTTATATAAATTCTCCAGATATTTCATCAAAACTGTCTAGTTTTATAAACAACGGTATTTCAACAAACTGGTAGCTGAAGGATCTTTACAAATAATTCAGAAATATAGTTCAATCATATCTGAATTCGGAAAACGTCTTTAAAATATTTTTTATGTTGCCGGTTACTATTGTTATAATACAAGAAAATACAGTTAAAAAAATTAAAAAAGAAAAATCTGAAGGGTTTCAGATTTTAAATTACGTCCGATACACAGTCTCACGCGCTGAAAGTATTTTTTTTTACAGTGTTGCCATTGCTCGCTTTGAAATCCTTGAGTTTGTTAATAAAAAATTCGTTTTAAAGTTTTGAAAAATATGAAATCGATAATAACACAAATTCCAAATTTCAAAGTTTAGGATTCCGGAACCGCATATTCGGGCGGAAACTTTCAATATTCAAAGGTTGATGGTTCTAGGTACCGTTGTTTTATCCCAATGCGAGAAATATATATACATTTATATAGATTCTTCGTTATTTAATTTTCTTAAATATAATACAGGGCTCTAATATTTGGTGGCAACAATTTAAAAAGTGAAACAACGCTTTTAGTGAATCGACGTAAAATGCCAAAACGAATTAGTCTTTCTGGGCAAATTGCCCTTTTGAACTAATAATAAAAAATTTCGAATATTATTATTATTATTTTTCCTGTAGAATATAAATTAAATATCTAATTAGATTTCGAAAATCTTAGTCGCAAATTTAATTCCTTAAAAGCAAGGGAAATTAAATTGCAAAAAAAGCTCGAATGTTAATGCGATACTTTTAATATTATTTCAGTGTTATTTCCTGTCTGTCAAAAGGGCACTTTATAATGTTTTCATTGAGAAATTTTTAATTAAAACACGTATTAATTTTCTCAATACACAAAGCTATTGTGGGAGACTGGGGTTACTAATGTGTTTGAGTGGTGGCAGGTAGCGCATTTGACTCCGAATAATGATTGGTACATTTGTGAGGTTGCCTAATACTTACCGCATTATTGAACTCAAAACACATTTATTCCAATTACGAGAAACTCTTTACAAAAATATACTATTCATGAATTAGTATAGAAAGGTTATTGAAGTGAAGTATAGTCCTCGTGACATGAGGAGCCTGTCAGCGACGTTCTGTCTGGTCGAGAGTTCAAAAGCATTCTAGATCTCTCTAGTCGAGAGTTCAGGAGCCTTTTGTCGTATTGTTCCGATCAAAAAAATCTTCAGCCTTAATTAACCACGCCTCCTTAATTCTTCAGTAGTATTTTACATCCTCTGATTCGTCATATCTGGAATGATATCAGAAGAAAATAAAATCATTGGTTCGTCAGCCCTCCTGAAACCGAGAGGCTTTGACGACAGACACGGTGCAGAACGCTAAAATCTTCTGACACTAGTTGTGAAGTTATGTCTCTTGCACTGTCAACTGGAACGAATTATTGCATCTGAGATGTCAGACCAAGTCCTCTGGCACGTCATAAAAGCTTGGAAACAGTGACTTGCGGGGACCGCACACACGATTTTTTCATCTCTGCGTGGTCAGCCACACCGCGATTACAAATATTATAAGAGTTGTCGTATAATTTAGTATAGTTTTAACTTGCTGAATAAAAAAATATACATAAATACAGTATATTCGATTGTATATAGGAATGAGTGTTTACCTCTTTGCCTCAGGTAAAACAATACTTAGGCAAGTCTTTGCCTGATTGTTCTGTGCTTCATCTTCTATGTTATACTTTATACGTAACTCCAAATGACGTGTTTAACTTTGTGGCTTACATTGCCTGGTAAGAACTAGTCGCCACTATAGTACGTTATTTTAAAATAAGAAATTCAAGGCTGTTTTTCGCATCTCAATTTGACTCGTAACCACGAAAAAACAGCTGCTGAAAAAATATCTATTCGCATAATACTTTTCCCCTCTTCATTTCCATTTAGCATGTTTTGTTTGATAATCACGCAAATGAAAGCTGATTTGAGCAAAGAAGACTTGACTTGATTACAGTCTCCAACGATGTGGATAAAATAATATTGTGCGGTAATGACGTCAAGACTTATGATTGCAAATGAAGGGGGGCTGGCAACGAACTTGAAGTGCCTATTTGAAAGTAACCGATTATAGTAAGTTGTTTGCTACCTTATCGGTCAAATCAAGCTTATAAAACAACAGATTTCTTTTAATTTTCGTGTTGCGTCTTTGGTGGCATATTATTTTTCAAAATCCGAACAACTGATAGGTCAATCAATTTTGTCCGTGTTTATTATCATGTTATTGTGAAACATAACAGATTACGAAATAAACTTGGCTTTACAATCAAACAGCGTACAATGTTCAAGTACATCATCCAGATTTACAACAACTATGAAGGAAAAGTCTGATGGCAGTCGAATAGAGAAAATAAACTATAAATTCTCAATATATCGAGGTAATCTGGTCAGCCAGAAAATATGGTTAAAAGTTATCTATAAAAAATAATTAAAAAATAAACTTAAAAAGAGTATAAAACGTAGTGCACTCAGCAGTATACGTTTTTCACCCACTAAGATTAAGACAATCCCAATACGAAAGGGAAGGCTCAGAACTTTACAGCTTTTAAACGCATACATTAAAAACGTATTCGTTGAAATGGATGTCTTGCGCAGTCTTAGGGTTGTCTTGTAAATTACACACTTTCTAACTTAGTTTTATTAATTAATTTTTATTTAGACTTAATCGAAATATTACTCAGTTAAAATGCTTAATTTATTTTTTATTGAAATAACTACTGATTGATCATGCTTTGCAGTTTCACATCGCTTTTAACTAAACCCATTCGTGACCAAAATGTTTAGACAGCTAAATACTTCAGTGAACGGTCTGTCTGAATAATCTGTTTTTGTGATTTTCCCAATATGTGACGGGAATAAAAGGCGATTTACTTCAGAAAAGATCCTTCACAAAGCCAGCCCTACTCTTAGAGAGATGTTCAGCGTATACTTATTAAAATAACCTAGACCAGAGTTTCTCAGTCTGTGGTCCTCGAAGTAAGACCTTCTGATCCTCATAGGCCTCCAAAACAGACAAAAAATATTCGTATACCACACTATAGCCGTAAATCTCGGAGTTCGGAAATTGCACAGGTAGTCTTCTATTATTTTTTCTCCCAAGACTGACCTTTTATGAAATTTATTACCGATCACACGAACTTCCCACTCTAGTTTTAACAGCAAAAGAGAGATTTAAAGCACTGTGACTGTGGTGCTATTTCCCAGCATAGATTCCAAATATAGAATAGATATATTCTATTTGTATCCATCTCATTAATACAAATAGCAACATTTATTTAATTTTTAGTTATTAAGATAAAGATTATCCAAACCAATTATAAAAAGCAATTATAAATTTTCTTCTACAAATTTAATGACTGAATATCGTCATGAAATTAAATGTATTTTATTACATTGAAAATTATATTATAAATATATATTTATAAAAAATATTTTATTACATGAAATTAAATGTATTTTATTAATTAAATGTATAAATGTATTTAACTGTATTTTTAAAATATAAATATAGTGGTAGTAACATATCTTAAAAATTGCTTTCGAAAGGGGTAAGAGTTAGCTGGTTCGCAGAACATTTTAATTTATAAAAGTGGTCTTTACCTGGAAAAAAGTTAAAAAAACCCTGACGTAACTTATTTCTAACTAAACAATTTCTTAATCTTTGAATTATGTTAAATAATTTGTAAAATGTATGTTTCATCTAAAAGAGATGAAAACACAAAGCATAAATCTAAATAACTGTATACTGTATTTTTTACAATAACTTACCTTCATTGTTTCCTAGATTCTTGTATTAAAAGTATTTTTTAAATGGAATAATATTCGTAAATGCAGCTCACGCTGCGAAATATCATTTCTAGACAAATTGCCATTCGAAAATAGAATAAAAAGTGACGTTATCTCAGTCAACGCGTTAAGACTTCTTCACTGTCAAACATGAACCACTATTCCCGATGAAAGGTGACATATCTCCGATGGGGTATACAATCGCCATAAAGGCACATTCTCGGTCAACCGCAGCACTCAGATAGGTGTGGAATATGAGAGTTAGGACGCGATGTTTGAGACGATAACGGATCTAAGTGCTTCACAAAGAAACACTGCTCGGATCGTCATTACCTGTTTGAGTGTGTTCACCAGCGTGTCTTGGTTGAAAGGAATATGAGCACGTATGTCTTGTATATGCAGTAGTACCTCGATATACGTTCGCTTTGAAATACGTCCTCTTTGGAGGGGGAAATTTTTGTTTGCTATTCGATATTTGTCTGGAATACGAGTCGAATTCGATTAATCATGACTGCGTGGGCTACATTTGTTTACTTCTTTTGAGACAATGCTACGACTGCTTATCAGCATGAGTACGCCATGTTGATAAAATTCAGTAAACAGTCTGCTCTATAACACTAAATTTTCAAGTTATTTTGCATTTTTTTTTTTTTTTTTTTTTTTTTTGTAAATTCATTCACAATAAGCTTTTGTAAAGTTAATGAGAAGAATCAAGCAACCAAGAAAATTATTAGGATCATTATGGAGGGAGAAAAAAAGATTATTGAAAAGTATGAAAATAGTATGCGTATCCGAGACTTGGCTATTGCAAACCGTATGTCGAATACGATAGTGTTTACGACTGTAAAAAACTAAGGTACTATTAAATCTTTATAACATAGCAAAACGGATGAAATCGATTGCCAAATAAAAATCAAAGACGTTCAGCATGTCGAAAAATTGCTTTTTATCTGGATAACAGAAAAACATTTATGGACAATATCATTTGCAGAGCTTTTTTTAGGCAAAGTGTATATTTCACCCGTTGCATTTGCATTTTAGTATTAAAGAACGTTATTATGATAACAATAAAATTTTTTATAAGAGCGGAATAATCATCTTCCCTTTATTTCTTATTGAAAAAATTCATTTGGTATACTTCTAAGGACCTGTAACTGATTAATGACATATACGGAGTACATCGCACGTTAAACAAAGTCAAGAAAAATATTTTTTTAAGTTGGATTAAACATATCAAAATGCTTTCCTCGTAAATGATCTCATGTATCACCTTTCATAATACCACCAGAACCTCACTGATTTATTAAAGGAAATATCAGTATTAAAGCATACTTTACTTTATTCATTAAACCTTGAAAACTAAAGCTTTACTTAGCTAAAAGGGATAAAATGGAATTAAAAATGAAACTTTATGAACCATTATGAATATCGGAAACTTTACATTTCTCTTCTGCTTTTCTCTCTCTTGCTAGCTTGTTGTCCATTATTTCTTTTGTTTCTTCAAATAGATTAGAAAAGTATAAAAAGCACCAGTGTTATTATTCAAGAACGGGTTCGTTTCTGCGTCCAATTAAAAATGTTTTCATCAAAAACCCTTGTCTACAATAGAAGAAATCTAAATCTTCCACTACGGCATCCAGTTTTTATGAATCAACTTTCATCGCTAATATATTCTTTATTCATAAAAAATGATTTCATTTTATATATACCAGCGCCTTAGCATAGTTATTACAAAATATTAAAAACACATGTAATCATTTTAGTAAGTCCAACTAGCATAATTTCACGGTCCAGTTAGTAATTAATAATAATAGCGATAAGTAACTGCTTTTATTGCCTTAAAATTTGCGTTTATTACTTCTTAAATTCAAAAATGCGTTTATTACGTTTTAAATTCAAAAACGCGTTCATTACTTTTGAATAATTATTTTGTTATTCATTAGCAAACAGATTAAATTGGAAAGCAAAATTAAAGAGCTTATGCTTTGTCGAATGACCACAAACTGGTGCGTAGAATATAAAAATATTTTATTCGAGTGGAAGCTAAAAATATTTTATTTCAGTAGCATATTTCTTTTAAATCGCTGAGTTTTGTAATTATTAAATTCGAAAGGTAAATAAATATCTTATACTTTGCCGAATGGAAACACATTATTTTAAATCGCCGAATGTCTAACGCTTTGTCGAGTGGTAACACATTGTCGCTGAGTTTGTTATTGAAAATTTCATGAAGTTCATATAAAATATAAAATGAATAAAAAAACAAATCCGGAACTTCAAAATTCGAGCTCCGCAGTGCGCATATTTGGATGGAGGACTATGCGTGTTCAAAATTTGGTGGCTTTTAAGTGACGCTTTTTTTCCCAGGTCACGTCGAACGTACATGCATACGTACAAATTCTTTGCTTATAATATATATGTAAGATATAAAACATGAAAGATAAGTACTAACAAAATTATTAACTTAATTGACAGTAGACCTTTTAATTCCTAAATTTAATTCAGATATAACCGTCTTCAAAGTATCTGTGCTGTATCTTTCATTTTGACGTCATTAGTCTCCTGCAATAATCCGCATTGCTCTAAACTCTTGCCCAATCACTGTTCAGAATTAAAAGAAAGGAAAGAAGCTTATAACTCCAGCTACTCAGTACGCATCACTTAGTACGCTACTCAGTACTTTCCCCTTCTCTCGCCACGCAAACATGTAACTAAACGCTTTGCAATCTTCATGTATGGTTAATAATGTAATCTGCGTGTATAAAACGGTGGAAGGAGGAGCATAGCACATCTAATGTTGTACTAATCATGAAAAAATATATTTCTAAAGAATGTTTTTTGTTCTTAAGTAAAAATGAATATTTAATCTTCATGAAATCAAAAGTCGGCAACGAAAATATGGTAGAAACTGCGGACTTTCACGAGTCGAAAGGAGCGTTGAACCGAACGCTTACCAGAAAACGTTTATCAATCATAAAAGAAGATTCTTGAAGTCCCGACGAAGCAACATCTCGATGACATGAAGGATATAGTGGAAATTTTACGGTTTTCTGGTGCGGAGTCACTTTTTCGAGAATTTGAAACCGTAAAAATTGCATTAGAAAACTAATTTAGTGAGAATTTAGTCTTAGATTTTGTTACTACGAGATTTATAGATGCAAAGGGCATTTACAGTGACTCAGCAGTCAATAATAATCATCGCTCAGCAAAAAATAATGTTATATTTTCTACAAGTCTAAAGGAGCTTATTTGCCTTCACTATAAAAAGAAAGACCATACAGAAATCCAGTATAAGCAGAAAATTTTGTGTTTTAACTGTGGGAAACCTATACACGTGAAATGTTTCTGTAAATTAAAGCCATATATTAAACAGGAAATGACACGAGGTTCAATGACAGTTTCTTCTGTTGTAAATGAGACAACGTCTAAAAATGTTATTACTGATTCCGAAGCTATTTCTTACATTTGCGAAAAGAATGGGTTTCTTCATTCATTATTAAGTCTGAAAGTGTATTCATCTACTTTAAATGTGAAAGGTGTGGGCTAAATTTCTGGCAAAAGTTCCAGTGGTATTCAAATAACTCTAAAAAATGTGCTGTATGTACCTGAGCTATACGGTGAATTAATATCGGTAAAAAATAATGAAGTTTCATTTTTAGAGTAATTTTTAAGAATTAAAGTTATTTATAGTTTACAAAAGCAAAAACTATATTTTGGTTATCCTGAAACTGTGGCCACTGAATTTGCGGTTTGCTGCTCAGACGGTATAGTGGTTAGGGGAGCCTACTGCGGTACCGAAGGGCCCGGGTTCGAATTCGGAGAAGACATGGCTGTAATTGTCTGTCCCTTCGTAGGAGACAACGGTGGCCCACTTACACTGCTCGACATTGAAAATCAACACCAAGGAGTGTTCAGAAAGTGATGAAATTTGGATAAAAGACAGAGACAGCAAGCAGCAATAAGTGATCTTTATTTCAAAATGATAGTCAGAATACAGAGTGAGAATGGCGTCGGCTCAGTAGGATGTAGGACCATCGTGGACAGCAATGCACGACGAAACACGTCTAGGCATAGAGTCAATAAGAGTACGGATGGTGTCCTGAGGGATGGTTCTCCATTCCCTTTCAACCATTTGCCACAGTTCGTCTTTTGAACGAAACAGGGGCAGAATCTGAAAACGACATCCAATCACATCCCACACATGTTCGATTGATGACAGGTCAGGAGAGTACGGTGGCCAGGGAAGCATCTGTATACCTTGCAGAGCATGTTGGCAGATGCGAGCACTGTGTGGTCGGGCATTATGCTGCTGAAAAATTGTATTAGGCAGCCGTTGAAGGTAGGGGAGCCACCGGCCGCACTACATTATCCAAGTATCGTTGGGCCGTCATAGTGCCCTCAATACGAACTAGAAGTGACCTGGAATCGTAGGCAATAGCGCCTCAAACCATTATGCCACGTTGTCGCGCGGTGGGGCGTTCCACATTTACTGCCGGATTAGGTCTGTTTCCACGTCGACTCCACATACGTATGCGGCGACTATCACTGGATAAACAGAAGCGTGACTCATCTGAGAACACGACGTTTCGCCATTCTGTCATCTACATCGCTCCAGTCCGGTACCATTCTAAACGTTGGCGTCTATGCTGTGGGGTCAATGGCAGTCTTCTTAACGGACGCCGTGAGTGCAGGCCACGTTCAACCAATCGACGGGAAATGGTTCTCGTTGACACGGGAACATCCAAGGTATCTTGCACATGCTGCAGAATCGCGGTACAATTGACTTGCGGGACCGCCACAGCTTGCCGGCGGATGCGTCGATCCACGCGTGCTTACGTCACTCTGGCTGCACTTGCACCCCTCCTTCTTCCCACATTCCCTTGTTCCAACCATGTTCGCCATAGCCGATGCACCGTGCTCGCATCCATGTGGGTATCAGCTGCGATTTGATGTAAGGACCAACCCGTCCTTCTCAGTCCGATCACCATACCCCTCGTAAAATCATCTATCTGCTGGAAGTGCCTTCGTTGCCGGCGGCCTGGCATTCTCTCCTATTACACGTATCCTAACGGACAAAAACCAACTTTCTTCGATAACTCGTCTGGCAGATATAACGACACGTATATTGCCCATTCTGCACGTTCCTTCCTTATATCTTACTTCACGTGCGTCGGAGAGCTGCGCATTTCACATCATTCGCATAATTCAGTGACGTGCATCTACTCTAAAATTTGCATAAATTTCTGATCACTTTTTCTTGGTGTTGCATTTTCAATGTCGAGCAGTGTATTAGGTGCTTTCACAATAAAGTGGCCACCACTTCCGGCCTTAGTAGTAGCCAAACGTAAGTCGGCTAAGTGCCCGCCAGTTGATTGAAAAAAAAACTGAAATTTTGCTCCTGACATTGGACTAACTTTAGTTTCGTTACCAGTAAAAGACAGTGATGTTCACTGGTGGCATCGTAGAATTTGTCACTCTCCCAAGCTTGTACTAAAGTAGGTGGAACTTCCAAGCTCGAAATCATTCTATAAAATCTCCAGTTACACCAAACAGTATGCTATTCCAGTTTGAAAGGGCCAAGAAACAGAGAGACAGAGCCAAGGGTTACATTACATACAGATGCATGAGGTGCAATGAAGCCAGCTATACAAGCAAGGTAAGTATTACTTCATGACTCTAATAGATGATTTTTCAGACGTTACTGAAGTTCACTTGCTGAAAGGAAACTTGACGTTGCAGGTTACCTGAAGTCTTTTCTTAAGTAAATCTTTCAGTGAGAAAATTAGATGTGACAATGCTAAAGAATATTTAGGCGGTGAGCCAGCTAAATTTGCTTCTGATCTTGGTGAAATATTTGATCCATTCCTCCGTATATTTCATCTTTAATTGGTAGTGCAAAAACCGCTAACCCAGCCCTGTTAGAAAAAAGGCAGTCTCTAAATTTTGAATCAAAACTTCCAAAAACTTCTCTGAAGATTTGCCACATCCCCACAACTTGACAACAGATCTTCTAATTGCTCTATTATGAACTTTATGCCGTATAGCTTAAAATATAGTCAAGATCTTGCTTTGAAAAATACTCGAGTGTTTGGTTGTGATTCTTATATGCTGACACCTGCCTGTCATCGAAACAAACTAGATGCTAGTTGACTAGCATCTAGTAATAATAATCTCATAGTAAACTAGATGAAGTCAAAGAAAATGCTAATTTGTGGAATATTCTCTAACGGGATATCGTTTAATGGATCCAGTGAGTGGTATCCAGAAATGTCAAATTCGGTGAAAAAAAGATTGGATACCGATGACAGAAATTATATTTCCAAGAATCTTAGTTCTTCTAAAGCAAAAAACTAAGGTTATGAGATAAGAAATACAAATGAACATTATCAAAAACATGAGCTAATCATTTATATGACAGATAATGAAAGAAAAATTGAAAGACCTGCAAAAGAAAGAAAGCTGTAAATTAGGTATTAATGTGCCAGATGTATACCAGTCATGTTCCCTAATCAAGAAATGTTATCACATGAAGATCTATTCGCGTTACCAGATGGCGAGGAAAGCTGTGAAAGAAAGCCATGGACAAATGGTGTTTGGAATTTAGAAGATTCACCACGAAAAGGATCAATTCCATCTAAAAAGATTTCAAAACAAAAACAAGTTGGTAAGCATAAAGCTCGTCTTGGTGCTCGAAGCTTTATACAAAAGTAAAGTATATACTACATCAATATATGTTCACCTGTTATCAGTATGCTTGCTTTTTGTTTTATTCTTGTAATAATACTTCAAAAAATGTAACGTATTTGTCTTAGACATTAAAACTGCTTCCTTAAATGGTAATTGAAAAGAAACAATTTACATGAATAAGTCAAATGGATATGATGGCAAAAGTAATAGAAAATAAGGTAAACTTAAAAACGTTTCGATGGGTTAAAACAGGCAACATGATAGTGATATGAAACATTTCTCAATCTCATAGTAAAAATAGATTTCGAATCATTACAGAGTTATCCTTGCATTTTATTCGCCAAAAGACCATTTCAAAGGTAATTTTTGCTCTTTATGCAAATGACCTGCTAATAGCTTGTTCAAATGCTCATAAATTTAATATGATTATTGAATTAATAACAAAAGAATTTAAGATATCAAAATATGGAATTGTTTGAATTTCTAGGAATTTGAATAGAATTCACGCAAAATGAATTATTTTTAGATAAACAGTTCTGTATCTAGGGATTATTGAGTAAATTCAACATTTTGGGATTGCAAAGTTTGTTCCACTTCAACTCAGCCTAAATCTACTGATTTTGAAAAAAGATCCGCTTATAAAAGACCTTAACAAGAACATGTTGTTCTTTACTATGTTTAACTTATATATTTCGACCAGATATTTTATTTGCAATTAATTATTTAAATCAGTTCCAAGAAAATCCTAAAGTCTCTGCATGGTGTGCATTTAAAAAATACTTTGCTATTTCAAGGGAACATACTAAACTGAAATTACTGCATTCAAAATATGATAAGATTTCTCAATCGTCTGTGCATGTAGATTGATGTGAGGACAAATCCTAATAAGAAAGGTATTTCTGATTATGTAATTATGTTGAATGATTGTCCTGTATTAGGATGTTGTAAAACGCAAAACTGCACAGCTTTATCATCAATAGAAGCTGAAGTTAATTTCTTAAGAAATCATAACAAACATTAACAATATGCATCGGTTGTAATGGAGATAGGTGTAGAATGTGTAGTTCAAAGTTATAAAGACAGTTCGATATTACTGAAACGCAATGGCCAAACGAACTGGTAACAAAATCTGTTTCGGTTATGTTGACATGTTAATACAGAAAACGATAAATCAGAGACGAAAAAAGAAAGCAAACGTTTGAATCAATTAAAATTTATTATGAGTAATTACTCATACTTGCTGTCACTTTTTTAAAGGAAAAAAACATTTCAGTCTTTAATCTAAAAGAAAAAAATAATTTTAATAAGTGCGCAGAAGGTTAAATTCCAATGAAAGAATCAAAATTAATCAATCGCTAAATTAAAAAAAGGTAAGCTAAGACATTATTTTTCAAACGCATTTTTGAAAATTTTGAAGATTAATCTACTGCTCCTGAAACGGTAAGTAAAAAATTCATTCTTTTCTAAAATCATAAAAAAAAGCATTTAGGTTACTACTTCCCCTTTCGTTTATATGAAATCATATCTTTGCCAGTCACATTCGGAGATGGACTTTCAAAGAAGAATAAATTTAAGTTGAAACTGATTTTGATAGACGTTATAATTAATACTAAGGAGATATTCGATGTAAGCACATCACATATTAATTAGGCTTTAGTAACATTCTAGAAGTTTAATTCACTAGTGGATCTTAAGTATATAGTACTAGTATTATTGAAAAAAAGATACTTGATTTTAAGTCTTGGATGCTTGTTAACTAGTATGTATCTAGAAAAATTCCGCTGTCAACAAGTAATGCAGAAAGGCTGTTGGCCCATTTTTTTAACGATTTTGTTTCGCTGTAAAAAAAATTTTAAAAAAAATCTGCTTTGAATTTTGTTTTAACTGTATTTTTGAATTAAAGTATAAATTATCATATGCTCCTTGACAGTTTTGTTTTCATGATCATAATCAATTCATGTATTTCAAGGGTTTAAACAGGATATTTTAGGAAACGGTGTTGCTTTGGTCCATGATACAGCTAACATGTATTATCGCGGTTCTGTAACATGAAATGGTATTAACATTATTCTTAGATAGTATATATAATATGGAATGCGCATTTATGATTTTAAAGTGGCTCTATACGATATGCCGCTTTTAAAGAAACAATGGACGGAAGGCTATGTTTTTGTTTTTACCAAAGAAAATTATTCCTATCTAATTATTAAAAAATGTTACGAAAGCCATGGTTTTTCGTATCTAAAGCTTTGTTTTCAATAACAAACAATTTGTTTTCAATAATAAAATAATTTTCAATAACAAAGTCAAAATTTAGCTCAAGTGGAAAATGTTTTCCAAATACGTATAAGGAATAAACAGAATGTTTCGAATATCGCAAAAGTAAGATCTTGAATGTTAAAAGAAAATCCGCCAATTCAAAGGACAGTTGCAAAATCATTAAAATTCTCAGTGTCAACTGTAAACAAAGTTATTAATACAGATTTGAAGCTTAAAAAGGCAGAAACACTCTCTAGGACATATCGCCGAACCCAGAACGCGCTGCAGAATTCTTTATGAGAAACATTTACCCTGACAAAATGGAAAATGTTGTCACAATAGATTAATTTTGGGTTTATTTAAATGACTGCAATAAAAAGAGATCCATTCATAATCATCAAAGAGGAGAAAAAATCTTAAAACATGGTTAAAAGAAGCTAAAGAAAGTTTTCCTAAAAGAATTATCATTGTTGCTGATTTTTCATGTAACGGCAAATTAAAAATAAAGAGAGTAGAGAAAGATGTTACGATCAACTCCACAAGACATTTTTTACCCAATTTTCAAATACGAAATACCTTCTCTTTACACAGAGTGTGATCAGCTGCATCAAGACAAAGCATGCAGCGACACATCAAAATCAACTGTTAATTTCCAGGAAAAAATGGAACAAGAAGGCCATTTTGACCAATGGCCTTAACACCAAGAAGGTGTCAAGGCCATACTTCTCACTAATATCCCTACTAAATTTCTTGACCTATCACCGATATATTTCTGCGTTTCTGGACTTATAAAAAGCGGGTTGTCCAAACGTCGACCTACAACCTCCTTAGACTTTGGGAAGTTGTTCGAGAGCAATGGCATAAAATACCTCTTCAGATACTACAAAATGCCTTATTGTCTTAGAAATTACGGTGTATAAAGATAGTGAAGAATAAGGGTTATCAAACAGATTTAAAACATAAAATTTATAGGTAAAATATTTCTGTAATTACAATGAAAAGCGTCTAAAAAGTGTGCGAACAGCCTCTGTACTTACAACAATCAAGTGTGAAGAAAATTCGTAGCAGAATTACAATGTTCGGAATTTTATTTTAGAATAAAGTGTAAAGTTTATTCTAAAACCAACTTCCCTCCCACCCCTGGGTTCTGTTTACCAAAGCGGTAACACAGATAAAACTCTGAAGGGGTTACTTATGTTACTGAGTTCATAATTTAATTGTCATTCGTATTTTCCATTGAAAAGTTTTGATGGAGCAAGGAAAGCATATCAAGAAAATGAAGCTATGGAAGTCTCTTTTTAATCTCTTTGAGTACTCTGTCACGTATAAAAACATTTCTTTCCTCAATTCAGTTTCGTATCACAGTGCGGCGTCTAGTGATTCTTTACCTCCCAAATGACAGAGCGAAAAAGATGGCTGAGTTATGGTAGTTAGACTTGGGGTCAAATCCCAGACAACAGGCTGGCTGCCTTACGTCTAACTTAGAGTATATAACAGTGTATTCACTCATGCATGACGTGGACATGAGACACTACCTCTGTCGTAACGTGAATATAAGTTGTTTTTCATTTCTTAAGCCCCTTGCGAGGAATTTTAGTACTCCATGAAGACGTACCGTGCAGATAACAGGAATAAACTTTGCTGTAATCTAATAAATCTGAATTAATCTTTATATTCCGAAACGTATGCCTAACCCCTATAATACATTTCATGTGAAAAATACCGTCCCCAAAAATGGGCCGCCCGTGGCTGACTTCCCCCTTTAGCTACACCGCTGAATAAATATTGGCAGTATACTTTCGGCATGCCCAGAAGCATTGGAAACAGTGCAAAAGCATGACGGTGCTTTTGTAAAATGGCAATGCACCAAGCAAGAGCAGTAAAACTTTTTGTTAAAAGAAGTAGTAAAACAGATGCAAGTTCAGCGTTCAACGTTGGATAAGAATTCAGTACAGTGAAGGAATCGTATATAAATGTACAATAGTACTGACGAGATGAAGGCCGGCGTCACTAGTATGGAGGATTTTCCTGACTTGAGTCCAAAAGTCAGGAAAGGAAACATTGCAGCTTTGGAAAACATGGCAAAGAAAAGCGACATTTAAGGATCAAGATGATATCACAATTGAACACTAATATAAATAGATTAAAAATTAAAATTAATTTTTTCTACCTTAAAAGAAGATAAACAGCTTATTCTAAGACTATCGTTCTTTGTCGTGTGTATATTAATTGTTATGTAATATCAAATTGCTTTATCCCATTACTATCACGCCTGACTATCAAATTAGAGACAAATAGTTCTGATGATGTCAAGCGTTTTAGAAAATTACAAACAACGCAACAATATCATAAAAAGAATCTTGGATTTCATTAGCATATATTATTCATTCATTACCTGAATACACATACCCCAAAAAAAGTTTTTCAGTACTTCACCGCTGCTGCTCCATTCATTTGGATCGCTGAATGCAATTTGCAAGACGTCCCCGACTTTGCAACGTTTGGAATGAATGGGTCGGAAAGGGGCTTTAATGGCTTTGAGGTACGAGTGCTAGCAACCCGCGAGACGCAGAAGAATGACTACGAAACCTGGCAACTCTCCCGCCTATTTGTATCAAATGAATGTACTTATTGTAACGACTATCATACATTATGGGAACTTTTAAAACTGCCATTTTTAGGGTAGTCTCGTAAAACACCCCTTCTCCCGAGATTAATGGATGAAATTTTCGTCTTACGCATTAAAAACAAAAGGAAAAAGATTAAAAGAAAAACTTGTTCTCACTTTTCTGCTGAGGCTGCGGTAGTAAGGGCAGCATTTTTTACAGCCTATGTCGTTAGCCTTTGCAAGTTCTTTTGTAGTGTTCATGTTGTTCTTTTCGTAAGCGAATGAAAGCTTATTATGCTATTTTAGACGCTTTTTTTTTTCACTTTAACATTTAAGTTGAATTTCTAACTTTTTCACCACATATATTAATCCCCTTATCCCAGGTTTATCTGCAAGTCGGATTTACAATTTTTTTATTACATACAATATGTGTCACCTGTAAATAACGTGTCTTACCATAGGTATTTACAGGTTTCAAACCAAATTATAATTGGCATTTAAATAAAATCCGAGTTTTGTATGAATGAAATTATTGCTTAATATCACAGGGAAAATAACGGTTTTTTCCAATATTATTTGAATAAAAGAATGAGTCTCGTTTATAAACGCTGAAGGTTCATAATGATTTGGTTTACACTGTACAATTTTCTGTCCGTTTCACAAAAATTAATACTTTTACAAGCACAAAGTGGTAAAACAAGTGTATTTTAAATTTCGAGAAACAACCTTAACCTCATTTTCCTGCGAAAGGTGCACAATAAGAGGATTTTTTTAAAAAATAAATAACATTTTTTAATAAAGAAAACCACCTTGTTTTTCAAGCAGACAGAATCGAAATTTCTATGATGTTTAATCTTGCTCTTGAATTACAGATTACTAAACATGATTTGTCTATTGTAATGCTACTCTGTAGTGCAACGTTATATAGAAATGCCGCTCTTAAGTATTATTTATAAAAATGATGCATATAGACATATATGTATAGTATATAAAACGTACTGCTAATATACATTCATCACAGAGATGACATCTTCTAAAAACCATGAGAATACATTTCTTTCATTTACATTAATATAAAAAAAAAGTTAAGAATGTAGTATACTTTTACTTGTGGATGGCAGGCATTTTATAGTTGTCGCCAGATTTGGGAATAAATGTTTTGCTAGCTACCGTTCTTGATCAGTGTTTTACAAATATTTCTCATCGCGGAACACTCTAGATTTCAAATGTTTACGGAACACTAGAGTAAATTTGGGTTTCTATTTATAATAAATGATAATACAGCTATATCAGACAACAAAATGAACATGTATTCGAATTTTTGTTATACATGTAAAAGAAACGTTTTAAATTTTTAATTTCACAAGAAAGTAACTAATTAAATGAAACAATATAAAAAATTAAAACATTTTCAGTTTTCAACGATTTCAATGTGTTTGATTCTTCGAATAACAAATTCTTTTAATGTCAGGCACAATACTGAAAATCTGAATTCTTATATCAGATGCAAATTCCATATTTGAATTTTGTTGCAGCATAATGGGGAAAACTAGCCTCGCAAAAATACAAAAAAAAATGAAATATGAGTAATTCGTTTTGATAAGTTCGGATATTCTTCTGACAAACTTATCCAAAGTTCGTTCAACGGTAGTCCTTTAAATAAATTTTTTATGTCGCCATCATTTATCAAATCAATTCATTTTCCGTAATCGGCTGCATTCATGTCTACCTGCTTAGCTATCATCATCGTGGAAGAATTTTGGACATAAGAATTGTCTTCCTGGCAGTGTAGAACACATTGAACAAGGGTTAACTGCAAGTCGTACGATTGTTGTAAATTTCATTGCAAATTTTACTGTCTATTTTTAAAATTTCTTCGTTTAAAAAATCATCTAAAGTATGAAAACAGTGAGTTTATCCTCTTCTAGAGAAGAAATCCAGAATATTAACTTTCGTTTGAAAGAAGCAATTATATCATTTACATTAAAAACGGAAATGTTTCTTTCTTGTCATGAAAATTTCTCCAGGAACAGCCGTGATCCGCGAATCATAATTCGGGAAACGCTGTTCTGGATAGTCTTATAAATTATGATTAAGTTAAATTTAAGTCGTTTTTGAAAGCTTTATGAATTTCACGGATGAATTATGGAAGATGTATAAATATAGCTTACTAATAACTAAAAGGAGAAGCATATCTTTACGGAATATTTTCAACCCGAATTGTGATGCCATCCTCACAAGCAGTATCATGATGTTTACGCTAAATAATGTAAGAATGCTAATGCGGCTTGGTTCACTCCACCACCACAGTATACGAAAGAATCTGCTTATTTTCGAGGAAAGAATTTAGCAGACCTATGTATTATGGTGCAATCCATACATGTTCGATAGCGGGGAGCTTACCAGCAAAGAAATGTGATCTGTTTCCATAGAACATCGTTGCACTAATCCCAAACAACGAAGCGTTGCATTGTCGACCATGACGTCAGTCAGATGACGGTTAGAACTTGAGATCAGATTAAATGAAGACAGTGCGTTGGTCTACAATTCTCTTATCCCATTTCAATAAATACAATACTAGCAAATGTGGGTTCTGAATAAAGTAACGTGCTTCTCAACACATTCCATGAGTGTTAAAAACTGGCAACAACATGGTTATTGTATAATGAGTTACTCCCAAATGACTGGTTTCATCAATCCTTGCAGTTTTCTGTTAGGTTTCCAGTAATAATTACCCATACGAAATCATCTTAATCAACAATTCTCAATCCATTCCCTTAGCAGCATTTGAATTTCAGGTGGCCGTCGATTTTCGCACACTCTACTTTCCCGCAATTCGCTATTTCACGCATTTTTTTAAATTCAATTTTTTAAATTTTTTTGTCGGTATTTCAAAATTTGTTGATTTCCATGCCCTTGCTCCCACTTACGTTGATAAAAGTGGTGCATTACCGGAGCTCTCGGGCCCAGATCCAATCTCCATCGAGAAATAGTCTGTGTGAGCCACATCAGCAATAAATATTAATGAATCTATTAATGAAGAATAGTTGTACGAAATTTAAAACACAATGGCGCAAGCATTTTCTTTAAGCCTCCAGAAAATAAAAGGCAAGCTGACGAGCTGGTTACCGCTCTAATATTTAAAGATTAATTCACTTTTCATTTCATACAAGCAGTTAAGCAATATTGTAAAGATAAAAATTCACAATTTAAAACATTGTTAATCTTAGACAATGCTCCAGCACTCCCAAAATCGCTGCAGTTTACACTCGGAATGTTTCGTTTCTTCCTTCGAACAATACCTGCCTCATATGACCCACGGATCAAATAGTGATAGCTACGTTTAAACAATATTATATCAGGACAACATCGAGGAAACTGATGGGGAAGGTGGACCTACATTAAGAGATTTTTGGAAGTTTATAACAATATTGGAGATTTTGGGCTGAAATAAATGAATCAACGATGAAAGGTTCCTGGAAACAATTATGCCCGCAAATGATGCGTGATTTTATAAATTCTGAAGAAACTCCGGAAACTGTCACAGATGAAATAGTTATCCTAATGAACGAACTAAACTTGAACGTCAACAACGAAAATATTAATGAGTTTATTGAATCTCACTTCTGCCAAATGAATGTTTAATTGAGCAATACGAGTTAAATGAAATACACAAAGAAGGCTAGAAAGAAGAAACTGATGATTGGTATTCAAATCAATTCAACTAACTTTTCAAAAGTTTATAACGAAAACACCTGAAAGGACACGCCTCGTTAACTTAATGCACACTGATAAAATCCCAGAATACAATTTTTAATGTTTTTTTACATTCTTTTACTTTCGAAAATTCAACATTTGTAGACATTCAGGAACCAATTATGTACAAAAGTCGACGGCCGCCTGTATCCAGGAAGCCTTAGGCGTCAAAGAAGTGTTAAATTCTTTCATGTCTAAACAAGTTCACCATTAAAGAATTATGTTTCAATAGGGAAGAAGCATTGGCAATAATTTTATTACATCAAATAACAATTATTAGACATAATTTTACCCAACAGCTTGAACACATATTACATGTAGAAGGGCATTCATCTTATATATATCTCTCCCAAATAATGTCTCGCAAATAATATCCCTCATATTTAAAGGGAAAAGATTTTAATATTATGTGTCAACTTCTGACCCCCAAAGAATACTAATCACGATACCGAAGTGTTGTTACCATTCCAATAATTAGATATTAAAATATTGTCATTTCTCCTATAACGCTAATAATATTATATTGAGCGTTTATAACCATCATTGGCACAATTGCATGTATATTTAATTTTAATACCATAATTAATACAAAGGAATTAAAATAAATTATGCATTATTCAGATTGGAAATTTTTTTGCAAAGAAATAACAAATGTTTATCAAACGATTTTTCTAATATTAATTATACAGTTATATAATATTCATGAAATTATATACCTACACATATAAAAACACTAATTCAAACAAATCGAACTGTAAACTTAAGAAGTTTTATGAAACATTTCACTTATGTAACTTTATTCCTTCTTTCACGCCTTTTTCTTGCACTAAGAATATTAAATTTGAAGATTTCCTTTCAGATTAATACTCTTGCCGCTTCCTCTTCTCAATTTTATTCGCCAAAATTATACCATTTGATCTTTTTGAACACGATTCGAAATTTTGTTTGTGCACCAACTCTCCACAAGCCAGTGGATCAGTTGATGGCTCGTTTAGATGATTTATCCGGAGAAGTCAATGCCTTCAGACGGTATATTAGTGATAAGAAACCGACCGTAAAGTCCTGGAACTGCGGTGATTTAGGGCACATGCGAAGGAAATGCACAACACCCCAGAGCATGGAAAATAAGACGGACGATATAAACAGACAATTAAATGCCATTAGATGGGAAAATAGTGACAAAAAACCAATGTGATGGAATGCGGAGTTCAATGCCACATACGAAGGAACTGCAAAACACCCCAGAACACGGAAAATAAGATCATTTCCCAGCAAAGACGCAGGAAGCAAATTAATGACCACATCGAAGAGCGGACGTTGCCAGATAATGAAAAACCATGTTTTAAAGCGCTCAAGATTTCTGCAGTGAGTAGCAACAGTAATGGACTGTCTATTAATGGGTATATCGATGAAGTTCCTTGCAATATGGTCATTGACACAGGAACGAATGTTACCATCATTCGGAAAGATTTAACTCGACAATTTAAAGATAAACTTATTTGGACGCCATCCTGTGTTACCCTCCACGCGAACATCACACTTTGAAGTGCTGCCTACCATCACAGGGCATACGTGGCGGATATTACAGATCCTTGCATACTTGCATTGGACTTTTTAAGGAAATACAATTTTTCCTTAGACTTCAAAAACAACAAACTGCTTTCAGCATCTGAGGACATGACTAGCGACCATCAGAAGGGATCCTCAGCTAGAAACACCGACCATCTCGTCTGAAAGACCCTGCTCAGAAAGCTGCCGAAATCATACTGGGATCGAAGAGAAACCCAAGACTACCAGCAATTCTCCATCCCAGATGCTCATCGGTCGTGATCTTCGTCTGCCTTGTGATCCCTTGTTTGACCGCCCTGCAAATGCATTTTCATCGCCTGAGGAATGCATTCGAGATCTCTAGGCCAGTTTGAAGTGATGCACAACTTTGCATGAGAACGAGTCAGCTTGGCGACGGAGAAGATGAAGACCCGCTACGACACGAGAGCTACTGGACATCGTTTCAACGAAGGAGACAAGGTATGGTTGTGGAATCCGACTCAAAGGAATCTGTCCGAAACCTACAGTCACCTTGGAAGGGTCCGTACACAGTCCTAAACAGGCTGAACGACGTCGTGGTTCGGATCCGTAATTCATCGAATTCTAAAGTCGTTCATTACGACAGGTTAGCTCCTTACTATGGCCATAGTACGTAGTGTATATAATTGTAAATAGTAATGTAAAATTGTAAAACTATGGCCCTTTTTGTATTTAGCATTTGGTAGTATTTGATTTGTATTTAGTATTTGATAGTATTTGATGTGCTGAAAGTTACCTATTGCAATTATTGTTTATTTTGTTATTGTAATGTAATGTTTATTATTGCATTGATGCCTTAGTTGTAAGTTTGGCTTCCTGTCCAGGGATTGCACTGCCCGGGATGTGCAGTCCTTGGGAAGGGGGCAGTGTTACGGATTTCGTATTCATTTAGAATTGTAATTAAAACTGTTTTATTTCCCCGTGCAACGCAGACGATTTTTGAAGAGAAAGCTACGTCGGAAAAGTAAAAATAAAAGAGCGCGTGCATTTAATATTTAATATTTAATAGATAAATATCTCGTAATTGCTGTTGCCATCGAGAAAAATCGAGAAAATAGGTTTCACCGGAATATTCTAGTGAATAATTAAAAATCTTATAAAAGCCAAATTAAAACACCTCAGCTGAGTTGCTGATGTTTTAAATGAACTGTTTGTTTACTTAATGCTGCTACTCATTGTAACGAATTCGCTGTGAGATTGGATTAACTTTCTCTGTTTTGAATTGAGTTCTGTTTAACGTTCGAGATATTGTGATATTGTACGAATATCTCTGAGGAAATATTTCAGTATTTCGTTTTATTTCTTGCGAAAAGAATAAATTTTATTAACTTTTTAATGACTTGTGCATTCTATCCATTATGAACCCGTACGGACGCAAAAGTATCTGTATATCTGGGATAGTATCTGTATATTTGTATATCTGTGTAATGTCTTGCATTAGTAATTAGAATCTGGGTCTGCATTTAATTTAATATCTGTGAAGCAAGTAGTAGTGTATATAGTAGCTGTTTATCAGTATAATATAGTACCTGTGTATCTGTTTCAATATTTAGTACCAATGTAGTATGGAGTATCGTACGCATATGTATTTGTGAATTTGTGTAAAGATTTTCATTAGTGTATTCGTATTTAATATATGTGTAATAATGTATTTAGCATCTGTATATCTGCGTAATATCTGTGTAGTATGTAACAGTGTATTTAGCATCTATGTATCTGTATAGTATCTGCATTAATATTTAATTTCTGTTTCAGTATTCATAATTATCTGTGAAATTTAATTTAATTAATATCTATATTTTAGTTATTATCTGTGTAGCAATATGTAAAATGTATAGTTTAAGGTCTCCCTCAGCATATAATAAATCCTTCAGCATCGTAATAAATTCCCCATGCGGTCCTTGTGGGGCGCCGAGGGTGTCGTACTAAACAATTGCGGATCCGGACAATACTCGATAGTCTATGTAAGCCGCCCGGGTGTCCGAACCCGCTTTCACCTGTCACCGACTGCGATACCGAAGGGCAAAGGTTCAAATCCCGAAGAAGGCATGGATGTTTCTATAATGCGACATGGTGCATGGGGATGTAATATTTGTAAATGTAAATGCGACATGAGGACACTCTAAATATGTGGCGAGTCGAGACTTTGAAAATGCTAATTTTCGCACTCACGTTTCCGAGTGGCAACGGTCTTGTGCACTGGAAATAAAAATATTCTTTATTTCGAAAATTACTGCCACTGCTTGCTTTCAAATCGTAGACTTTTTTAATAAAAATTTGTAAGTTTTACAAAACATAAAATAAAAATAGCACTGCCGAACTTTAAACATAATATTATTATATACGGTCATATTCTGACGTTGAAGAAAGCACGCGATTGCACGTGAAGTCATTATATGTCAAAACGTTTTCATTAATGTCAGCATTTGATGTAAAGTTTCTGTTGGTAACTTGTAAGTTTCAGGTTAGTTATTGTCATTGGTCATCAGGATAAAACAGCCATTTCTCATTTAAAATATGCTAAATGCCTATATTTGAAGTTTTTGCCTGAGGGCGCAGGCTTTATATAAATGTTTAAGAGCACAAGCGTGCTCACGCCGAAAAGGCAAATCCATGCACGAGCGCCGCCACTAGCGGCTAAAAGATTCTTTTGAGCTGTTGCATGGGGAATTTTAAGATTTAACCTTGAGAAACAATTAAAAATTTACCATTTTGGATTGTGATGAATTGTTCTTGGGCTTTTGACAGTAGGTTCAATAGTTGGGTCATAGTTTACAAGTTCTCTTATATGGTGGTATTCTAAATTTTGCATTTTCTGGAAAAAGTTATGGCAAGTAGAAAGTACACTGGTGTGCAAAAATTACGGACGAAGTCGAAAAATTAGCATATCAGCTGAACGAAGAGGCAGAGCGGACAGAAAGACCAATCAGGAGATTAAGTAAGGTGATGTACGGTAGCACATGCGCAGATATGCAGGTAGACGTAATGGGGGAGTATCTGAGTAGTATAAAGTATGTTGTCGGTGTAAGATCAGTATTTCTGGCAAAGAGATTGCACGCCGTATAGCAGTTAAAATCACACCGAGTTGCTGCCTCAGCGAGAAATGGCGAATAATCAATCTGTTAGACGACATCTGGATGCTTTTACCCGAGGTCGAATCATTGGGAAGTTGGAGGAAGGCCGCAGTGTGACAAGTGTGGCTGCAGAGTTCGGAATTGCTCACAGCATCGTTTCACGACTTTGGAGACAATTTCAAACTACAGGAACAGCTATCCGGGGGTTTAGTAGTGGTCGTCCACGAGGAACCACACCCGCAGATGACCGGTATATTGCCTTACAGGCCAGAAGAAACAGGCGGCAGACAGCGGGAGAAATCGCTAGACACACGACACAGGCGACTGGACGACCGATATCGCGTTTTACCGTGGCCAGAAGACTGCACGGTGGTGGTCTGTTTGCACGACGCCCTGTACGGTGTGTACCTCTAACGCCTGCCCATCGGAGAAGGCGTTCTCTGTGGTGCCGGGAACACCGGAATTGGAGAGACAATGAATGGGGACGAGTACTCTTTACAGATGAGAGCAGATTTAGTCTGAGTTGCGATTCTAGACACATACACATCTGGACAGAGCGGGGAACACGCAATAACCCCTTCAACATCATCAAAAGGGACTGTTTTGGAGGTCGCGGAGTTCTCGTTCGAGCAGACATAATGCTTGGTAGCCGGACCGACCTTCATATCTCCCAAGGAGGTTCGTCACCTGGGACTGCTATTGTAACGAGGTTCTTCTTCCTTACATGCGTCTTTTCACAAGGGCTATGGGTCCTCAGTTCCTCTTCATGGACGACAACGCTCCACCTCATCGCACAGTTACTGTCGAAGAGCTGTTGGAGAGTGAAGATATTGAACACATGGATTGGTCGGCAAGGTCTCTGGATCCAAATCCCGTCAAGCATGTACGGAACTTACTAGGGAGACCCGTGGCAGCACGTAACTTATCGCCAGTAACGATTCCGAAACTGCGATTGGTGCTACAAGAGGAACGAGCAGCAGTGTCTCAACAGCTCATTAGCAACCACATATCCAGCATGCACAAATGATGTGAAACCTGCCTAGCAGTCAGGGGAGATCATATCCCCTATTAAAGACCGGATGTTTCTTGCTGGACACCCATCACAGGGATGTTTCGGCCTTCAGTCGCATTGCGCTCCATGCTACTTTTTCAATAAAGCTTCTTTTTATCCTTCTGGTTTTTCTTTTAGTAAGTGTTGCTTACATTACTCATATCCTTACGTATTGGGGATCTTACGGTATTAAATGTGTTGATTTGGAAAGCTTTTGTACAAAGTTATATTGAAAAAACCATCTCGTCCTTAATTGTTGCACACCAGTGTATTTCGTCATGTACGGAACCGATCTTCATTTCTTTGAGTATTTGCTTGTTCCGAACATATCATGAGGCGTTTAAAATCATCCTTAGTAATTTATTTTGCTACTTCTAATTTTTTACGACAGGTTTTAGCAACGGTGCTCTAGGCAGGAATACCGTATAGTAAAATGGGTCAAATCATAATGAGATATAGTATAGGTTTTGTTCTTATATGAAGTTTTGAGTTTCTTCGTAGGAGAGGATAAAAGGCAATAACCCCTGTGTTAGCTTTTCGTAATGCATTCATAGTTTGTTCTTTAAACAATAGTTTTTCGTCAAAGAGCACACTTAGGTATTTAATGGAGCTGTTAACTGGTATTTGCACATTATTAATTTGATTATCAATTTCGACAGGGGTATTCTTTTTATATCTTCTAAAATAGTGACTTTACACTTATTTGGGTTTAATTTAATTCTCCAGATCTTGAAGCAATGGTCAGTGATGTTAACTGCGAACTTTAGATTGTCAATAGTGAGTTGCGGTTTTAAAGACTTCGTAAGAACGACAGTATCATCAGCATGTTTAGCGATTTTTGCATTAAACAGCTGTGGCGTGTCATTTATAAAGATGTTAAGTAGGATCGGCGCTAAAATGCTTCCTTGAGGGACGCCACTTTTAATTATCTTTCTATCGGAGAGAGATTTTCCAATTCGAACTTGAAAAGTACGATTTTTTTAAATAGGAGTATATTAATTTGATGGGATTGCTTTTTGCATTTTGAAGAGAAGGCCGGCGTGCCATACTCTGTCGAATGTCTTTTCTATGTCTAAAATGCACGCAGCAACAGCATTTTTCTTAATAAAAGCATCAGCAATAAATTCAGTCACATTAATGGGCAGGTGTGTGGTACTATGTCCTCGGCGAAATCCATATTGTTCGGAGTCGATCATATTATTCTTTTCGAGGTGATTAATAAGTCGAATTTGAATAATTTTTTCGAAAATTTTATCAATGCAGGTAAGCAGGCTTATTGGGCGATAACTGGTGGTTTCTTTTGGATTTTTACCTCGTTTAAGGAAATTTATGACTATAACACGCTTCCACTGATGTGGGAAATAATTTAAACGAAAGCAGGTATTAAAGAGATTTGTTAATAGTACGATGTAACGGCAGGGAAACTCTCTGATAGATTTATTGGAGATTGAATCGTATCCTTATGCTTTTCTGATCTTAAGATTCTTAATGACGTTCTGTACTTCTCTAGGGGAGGTAGGTAATAAATAATTTACGTCAGTGCGATGAATTAAATACTCGTTGAATTCTTGGACTTCTTTTTCAGTTTCAGGACCGAAGTTGGGATTAGGAGTAAAAGTGTTTTCATGCTGTTGAGCTAAAACTTCTGCCATTTCCTGTTCAGAATAAACCATTCCATTGGGGTATTGAGTGGGCCAGTGCGATCCGCAAATGGCTTTTTAAGAGCTCTGGCAATTTTCCAAATATGGGTAGGTTCATATTCCATGTTATCTAGGAGTTCTTCCCACTTACGTGATCTATAATCACTGAATAATTTAGAGATTTCTCGAACTTTTTGATTAGGAGTCTTTCTTTTTAATCTGGGGTCTCCAGTATTTCTCTATCGTTTTGCCAATCTATCCTTATCTTCGACTTTTTCTCGAATATAATCTGGAAGTGGAAGTTTGATAACGATTTGATGTAATGATAGTAGCTTCTCGTAGACCACTTTGAATTCTGGAGTTGATTTTATGGATTTCATTTTCGTATCAGAAATGTTAGCAAGATTAGGGTGATCATTTAGGCTTTCAATAATAGTATTAAATTTCTCCCAGTTAATAATACGTTTGAAATTTTGTTCAAAGCCATTTAGGATGAATTTAAGGGGTAAGTGATCAGATGACATTTCCTGTAGGACTTCAAGGTAAAGAGTTTGAATAATATTTTTAGTGATAACAATGTTGAGAACTTCCGAAGAGCCTGTATAGTGAAATCTTGTAGGAGTTTCCGGTCCGAGTACTTTAAGATTATTGAAAACAGCATAATTATCGAGGACAGTGCCGTTATTGTTCGTTCTACGTGAATTCTAAGATGTATGTTTAGAATTTAGATCTTCAGCAATAAGTAATGGAAGATCTGTGTTAAGCAGTCCAGGTCTCTGTCGGCCAGTTCTGCTATAAATGACAACCACGGTGTGCTCAATGCATGTGTTTCTAGACGTCTCCTATAAAGTTGATCTGAGATGATTTTTAAGCATAAAGACGGTACCTCCTCCTCTGCTATGTAGACGGTCCTTGAGATATATTTTACATCCAGCAATTTTAAAACGATCACAGCGGCGTAAATGAGTTTCATTAATAAACATTATGTCAGTATTACGTTTGTTTAAAAAATGTTGCAATTCAGTCTCTTGACGTTTAATGTTATTTGCATAAAAATAGGCGATATTTAAACTATATATAATAGTACCTGTTATATGTAAAGTTCTTTGCAGAATTTTATAGGTCATATTCCGTGTTCATTAATAGGTCGAATGCTTCCATCCAATTTGGATTTTGTCCAAAATGGATTTTGATTTTTTAAATCTTTCAAAAAGGGTTTTAGCCGTTTGAAAGGTATTTTTAATCCAAGAAATGAATGACTGTAAGTCATCTTTGATGGAACCACTTTCTGACTCTTGAGTAGGAGTCTTTAAAGATTTTTCAGTTTCGAGGTAGTGACGGAAAGTTTTCTTCATTATTCTGTGGTGGTGGTGGTGTTTTTGCGTATATTTTTAGGGTATTTCTAACACCCACGATAGGACACAACGTAGGGTCCTCCTCATAAACAACGCTTGTCGGGAAGTTTTTCGTCTTCTTACAACTTGATGTTTCGTGACTTTCACCACATTTTAAACAGTGACTTTTATGGTGGCAGTGTGATTTACTATGACTACATCTTTGGCAGTTACGACACTGCTTTGGTCCTGGGTTTGGTTTAAACTGTTCAATGAATATAGAAAGTCCCATGAGATGAGTTAAATTAAATATTTGTTTGCCTCTTTCACTTCGAGCTACCTCCACTAAGAATGGCGGTAAAGATTTAATTTCGTCAGCTATTTTACTAGTAATTTGTTTTACTGATTTAACAGGTATACCTTTTTCTATTAGGACTTCTTCAATTTCAGCAACTGTAGTGCGAATTGGAATTTTTTTTATTACTGCACGAATAGATTTATCTTGTGCTAAAGGGAAGGTATGGTAAGAGCGTTGACGCTCGTCTAGTAGAGCAGTAACTTTACGATAGTCATCAGGAGTAAATACTTTGATGTGAAGATCTTCACCTTTCAAACTTTCTTCAGCTTTTTCTACTACATGCTTACGTATATCATCTCTGATCGCTGTCCAGTAATCGACGTTGGCGACTATTATAGGGGGAATTCTTCCTGCCTTTTTACGCGGTGTAATAAATTCATTATTGGGATTTTCATTAGAGTTACTAACTTCAATTTCATCGTTATCAGATAGAGTACTGAACTTGTTTTGATAGACACAATCATGGCCTGAAGTTTCACTTACAGTCCATTTATGAGTTTTTCGAGGGTTAATCCATTCTGTTCCAGATTTTTTAACTGGGGCAGTTTTAGCGGTAGATGCTTTTCGTTTTTTCGATTGGTAAGTCTTATCTTCAGGTTAGTAGAACTGACACGACATGCACTGCTGGCCACCTTAAATGCAACACCATGAAGTAAGCATGTAAATAACATGAAACGCAAATAAAATGAAATAACATGTATTAGCGGAGGTGAGATATGCAAATGATTAGAATTTCAGCGCAGACGCACATAACGCGAGCCTGTGGCGCAACTTCAGGCTTGGAGTTTTCGACAATTTCAAGTTCGGCAATTGTGTTTTTCTTGTGGGTTTTTTTAAACTATCAATTATGCCTCGTAGTAAACAGCGATCATCATTTAATCAAGTATCCGAGTTCGACAGAGGAAGGATTGGCCTACCGAGTGTGGATTATCTTTCAGGGAAATCGGTAGTCGTGTTGGACGAAACCAAATAATCGTAATGCGGGTATGTGACCGTTGGATGCAGGACGGTACGACGTGTTCGATCGCATCCACCTCAGTGCACCAATTCACGTGATGACAGGAACATTGTGACGGATCGCTCAGTCACATCACGAACCATAGCACAGCACATTCAGTTTGTAACGCATCATCCAATGTCTGCGCGTGCCATTCGACGCCGTTTACAGCAGAGTGGTCTGACAGCAAGACGTCCATTGCTTCACCACAGACGTCTCCGCCGCCAATGGTGCGATAAAAGAAGAATGCGGACGGCAGAATGGAATGAAATTGTCTTTACTGACGAGCCACGCTTCTGTCTGCAACACCACGATGGTCGGATACGAATCTGGAGACACCGTGGAGAGAGGATGCTGAACAGCTGCGTTATGCACCACCATACTGGTCCTGCACCAGGTATTATGGTATGGGTCGGTATTGCATATCACTCTCGCACTCCTCTAGTACGCTTTGCCGGTACTTTAAACAGCCAGCGCTACATCTCCGAAGTGTTGGAGCCAGTTGTCCTTCCTTACCTTCAGGGCTTGTCCACAGCCATATTTCAACAGGATAATGCGCGACCACACGTGGCATGCATTGTCCAAGGGCTCTTCGTCAATCGTCAGATTGAATTCCTTCCCTGGCTGGCTCGCTCTCCGGATCTTTCGCCGATAGAAAACATGTGGTCCATGGTTGCTGAAAGATTGACCCAGATTACATCCCAAGCTGCCACACCAGATCAACTTTGGCAACGTGTGGAAGCTGCTTGGTCTGCTGTACCCCAAGAACACATCCAAAGGCTCTTTGAATCGATGCAGAGGCGTGTGGCAGCGATGACTTCCAACAATGGCGGCTACTCTGGCTATTGATTCTAGAAGGAACCACACTTCACAGAAGTCTATAAATTTAATCATTTCATACTTGGTCAACATGCTATCTACTAAATAAATTTTGTTGTGATATCTCTTGTCTTGGTGTTGCAATTTGGGTGGCCAGCAGTGTATTAATGCCACGTTAATTCTTTTATTGATATAATGTTGGTATATGGCATAAAATTTAAACCATGATGTCATATATATTAACCTGAAGTGTGAAAAGTTTTTGTTTCTTGGTTTGGCAATAAAAAATATTTATGAATTGGTTGTTACTTGGGAAGAATGAACTTATTTCATTCATTCTGAAATGTTTTTATACATTTGCTTTGGCTGCAGCCCACACATTTGGCGGGCCTGCCCGCTAATTTTCTTTTAAAACCTGTTTTGAAAAAACGTTAATCAGAATTTTTTCGTAAAAAAAAAAAAAAAACGCATTCAAAAAGTTCTGAAAATGAATTCACATTAAATATGTAGACAACCTTGAACAAGCATAATATATTTAATAAAGACAAGAAAATAACGGGACACCTAATACTTCGTTTGATATCCTTTAACTAAAACTAAATTGATTTCTTTAAGTAAGAAATGTTCCATTCCTCCGTAAGAGGAATGGTTCGAGAATTGCTTTTAATCGAGCTTTCATAGAAGTGTCATGTCTACTTATTCTTTTTTCCATCTCACTCCATAGGATTTATGTCCAAATTTAGGATAGGATTTATGTCCGAAGACTATGGAGGAGTTTTGATAACTTCAAGATAGTTGTAGAATAACCACAAGCGAACATTCAGGGCTGTATATTTAGGATCGTTATCCTGATAGAACTTGAATCTATATTTCAATCAAGGTTTTGTTGAAGATGTTTTCAAGTTTTTTCATTAAGAACATTTACTATAGGTTTACACCGATCCCTATTACTTTCTATCAAAAGTAAATTTCCCATCCCAGAATCAGCGAAACAGATCCAAAACATTGCTTCCTCTTTTATAAGCAATAACTTTTTCGAATTCAATTTTTCATTTGGCTTTTGCCTCACAGTAATTTGCGCAACGGACCCAAATATATTAAATTTGACTCATCTGTGAATATAACATTATTTCAATATGATAAATCTTTGCTTATCACGGATTTATCGAAAGTCGTGTGTATTTTCATTGTTTTCTTGTTGACATAGAATTTTCCTCTTGCTGATCGCTCATTGTAACCATCGGCTCTAATGATTTTTCTTAGAATTTCGCGGCTAACTTTTATTGCAAATCGTTCTTCTAAATCCCCTGCAAGTTTTACAATACTAATCTTCCGGTTTTGTTTGATTTTTTGTAGGCTAAATCTCAGATTCCTTCATCTTAGCTTGGAATATAGTCCAGATTTAAGTGCATTTTGCAATTCCAGGCACTTTTCATCGCTTTAGCACATCAAAGATTTCTTGAATATTTTAACCATCCTTAAAACGGTGAATAGTTAAATTTCGAACAGAACTTCTTGTTAATAGTAGCATTTTGCCACGTTCACTTCAGATATAGAACTGTTAATATATTTTGCTAAACAAGGAATAATTTCTAAATGCAGATGTAACTTTTATGCCGTATTTTCATTTAAAACCAAAAATTATGACTAGAAAAATAGTCAACTTAAACTTTTGAGTGTCCGAATTTATTCTGTGAGTTACTGATTAACACTTTGGGAATAAACCATTTTAATGCAAAGAATATTTAGATTATATTTATTTTGTGACGTGAAAGTCTTAAAAGAGAGGAAAAATAATACATTAGGGGGAAAAAAAAAAAAAAACTTGAAGTCTGTGTTTTAATATTTATTACAAGATCTACGCAAATAAATTTCGAAAGCAAATATGAGCTACTATACGTGCAGTACCATATGCTGCGCTTCATTTATGAACATTATATATATTTCACCAGCTACATTTGTATTCTAGTGTTAAACAGCGTTATAATAACAATAGGACATTTTATGAGAACGGATTAATTATTTTCCCTTTACTCTTTATTCGAAAAGTTCGTTTAATATACCTTCAGGGATTTGGGACAGATTAATGACGTATACCGAAAAACCATTATATTTCCAAGTTAAAACTATCTCTTAATCTGCTACTCCATTATATTCTAGTGACCATCCATGCTTGAAAATTCTATCTTTAACATTTACATACATTTTACAAACTTTAAATATTTATTTTTTCCAATACAGAATTATTCTTCTTTTAATCTAGAATTCATTTTTGATTAACTTTGACAGTCGTTTATCAAGAAGGCTAGAGGCCCCCCCCTAGAAGGCAATTTTTTTATCATCTTTTGCTATTGAAATAACGGTTTTCTTCATAAACCTCATTCCAAAATTTATTTTCATTCCATTCATTGTTGAGAATAACAACAGTTGAATACCTCATCAGTTTTTTAATTATCACTAACTACAATGCAAAGAAAACGCTTTAATTCGTATTTACAAAAATTTTTGTATTTATAAAAATTTCAAAGATTTTGCAAGCTAGTCAGTATCTATTTCATTCAAAGACAGATATTAAAAATATATAATCTCCAATATTTAAAGGTCGTATTTTATTATTTAGACCGATTACTGATTATACAAATCATACTAAGCCTATCTGCTCGACTATAAGAGTGCCATCGTGGAAGACTGCATAAGAAACCTGGTTCATATTCATGTTTCGTAAGTAAAAAGCCCAGCCCACCAGCGGCTGAGCGGTAAAGTCGCTGAATATTGGTAGTTTGACCTGGGTTCGATTACGATCGCACGGGCTTACTGCATGGACATTTTCAGTTAGCTTAATTGATTAAAGCAAAGCAACCAGAAGGCTATATGCATATAAGAAAGTTGCTTTCATAGAGAACTTTTGAAGGGAAACTGGCATTTATCCACGTTACACATGCGGAAAACTACGAAAAGCAACCATGTAGCCAGCCTGTTTGCCGGGATTCAAACCCAGATCAAACTACAGAGAGCGACTTCA
>KK113061.1:0-26668 GCA_000611955.2 Stegodyphus mimosarum | reverse complement strand
CGGCAACACACGGTTTGATTTCGCCGAAGCAGGAATACAACCTCTAAAGTCTTAACAACAGGTAGAGCCACCCTCGTATGATATTTTGAAGTTCAATTTTCAATGTAAATACTATTCGTATATTTTGAAGAAATTGCCATTAAAAATTAAATTCAACATCTAAAATGCTTTCTAGTTGTGTGGATTCAGATTTTCCCCAAAGAACGGGAGGCAGGGAGGACAATGTGTACCAGGCATGTAACCGAAAAATTTCGGAGAAGGAAGGTGCAAAACTTTACGCTAATATACATTTACAACTGGTATGAATTCTACTGTGTGGGGTAAACCCAAGCTTAAATGACCAGTGTACACAATTCTGTTTTTGGCTTGACGGAGTTAATCAAATTTTGAAATTTCAACTGTTAGCGAGAAGGACGAACTCCTCAGGGGATCTGATGCAGCATTCCCCAGTGGGATATGGGGCAAAACCCCAGAAGTCAACTTCTAATAAAATCTAATAAATATTCTCAATGTTTTATGAAAATAATTGAATATAAAACCTCAAATCTTTACCTCGGGCACCCCTTCCTACATCCCTAATAGGTAAGCTCTTCAAGTGATTTTTATATGCCTTTTGTCTTTCTGTACAAACATGTGCACAAACAAACCAAGATGCTCAATTGGGGAGTCTAGTCATTAAATAAATTCTATAGACGTTGAGAATTTGGAGTTAGACTATAAACCCTTGCAATCCCGTCCTCCAAGAAAGAGAAAATAAATCCTCCATACGACTTTCAATTTTTGTCCATGCAAATCTTGTCCTCCTCCTCCAACTTCCGTGAAGAAAATGAAAGTTGGCCCGTGTTCATTCCTACATATGGCAAAATGACAAAATTGCCCTCATAGAAAGGACTGATCCATTGCCCTCCGAGAAATTTTCAAGAAAAAAAAGCCGTATTTCACTGTATACATTTGAAATAAAAATATAAAAAAATTGATTAAATAAGGATCAATAGAAATTATATTAAGTAAAATAAGTACGTACTTCATCAAATGGATTTTTCTTTTCCAATAGTAGTACGGTTATTGTGCATCAAAAACTTTCTTCGCCAACTAATCAATAAATACGAAGAAAGTATATGTGGATGATACATAACATGTGGCTTTCTAGATACATGGAAAATAGCCATTATATGGTATTAGGTGCAAAGAAGGGTTATTATGATTGGTGCACAATGTATGAGTGTGGAGTCAGTGCAAGTACGGTATTACCTAGATTAAACTTGCTCACAGCGTGAATCCCATGGCTTTTGGAACTCGAACTTCTTTACGTGACACTTTACCTACAGATTGATGGATGGGTCGTTTTTTACTTCTGGGGCTGGAGAGGAAAGGTGGGCGACACAAACGACCATGGTTCCTGTCCTGTGTAGCATTCAAAGTACATTTATTTTTTTTTTTACCGGTAAGTGGACATTCTTTTGCATTAAAAAAAAAGCTCTGTGTCATTGACTGCTCAGCACCAGCCTGCAAAGTAAGCCTTGCAGGCCTGCTTCCGCTGGCCCTGTTGGATCATATGATTGATCAGGAGCTATCTCCATGCCACACTACTACTACAACTTTTCAAAGTTAGGAAAATATAATCAAACAAAGATTTACTACTGTATTGTTCTAAACATAATGATAAAACACATTTTAAAATTAAAATATGACATTATTAATGTAGGCTCTGTGCCACTTGGCCAAGAGGGCATTTTGCCGAAAGAACATTTAGCCGATGCCAGACATTTAGTCGACAGGACATTTAACCAACACAGACGCTTAGCCGACAGTAACATTTAGCCAACAGGGCATTTAACTGAGTAGGACATTTAGCTGACAGGATAATTTGCCAATATGGACTTTCAGCCGACAAGAGCTCACAGCACATTTAATTGGCAACATGTATAGATTGGGAACAAGCGATAGCGTTTCATAAAATTTGTCCATATTTATCTAAAAAAAAAAGCTTTTGCCAGTGTACCCAATGAGAAGGTTTATGAATAAGTACCATATTTTTTACTATAATGTTAAATAAACGCTGAATGTTAAAATTAAACAGAAAAGCAACCTTATTTTGGAGTAGATTTTGAAATTAATTTCGAAAGTATTCAGCCATATACTGGAACTCCATGCATAATGTGTATATGAGCCAGGAAACTGGCTCATATACACATTATGCATGGAGAAGCCATGAAAGTGCCCATGCAGCCAGCCCATCCTCCAGGGTTCGAATATCGAACTGAACTTGCAGTGTTCAGTGACTTTACTGCTCGGCAGTTCGTGAGATCAGTCTCTATATTTCAGAAGTGAGACAGAAAATTTCAGCAATCTTTGGAAGAGCGAAACGATTTTATATTTAAAGAAATGATTGGAGCAAAGTGGAAGCAAATGCAACATGATTTGTCACAGAAAATAATAATGAAACACGAAAAGCTAAGATATTAGAATTTGGAAACGATGAAAAATTAATTTGATTTACTAAAAAATTTTGTTAATGTGAAATGGTTCAAAGAAATCCAGTTTGTGTTAGATTTGTTTTCTTTTTGCTTCACTCTTCCAACTGCTGAAATTTTCTTTTCTGCCTTTCAAATGTAGAGACCTGACTACTCTCGAAACTGATTTCAAAATCGAAGCCAAAATAATGTTGCTTTTGTGTCCAGTTTTAAAATTCATAGCTTCTTTAACATTAAATTAAGTCAAAACTATGATGGTACTTGTTCTTTTTTTTTTTCCAAATAAATATGAACAAATTTTACTAAAACATTGTCCCCCCCCCCACTTTTTTTTTTAAAGCTGAAAGGGTGTTAGCCCAGAAGGGCTATTAATTTCACATTTTGCGTTGGTTCACATTTCAAATTGTTGCCACCAAATATTAGAGCCCTGGATTACATTTAAAGGAATTAAATAATAAAGACTCTGCATAAATGTATGTACATTTCCCGCATTGCGATGAATCAATTGTACCTAGAGCCATCAAATTTTCAATAACGTACATTTCCACTCGAATTCTAGGAAAATTCAACAAATTTCTTTTTTGTAATAAATAACAAAAATTTTGTATGATAGATAATGAATGAGTATTTAAATTGAATTGGACAGAATGATTAAACTGAAGGAGTTGTGTTCATTGTATGTTTTTTTTTTTTTTTTTTTACTATTGCTATCATCAATATGATGTAATTTAATTTCTTGAATGCTGAAATAACTTCTTTTATATGGCAAAGTTTTGAAAACTCTGTGAGTGTCAGCGGGAGTACGAGAATAAACTGAGATATTATGGTAACTTTCAAAGTTGTCAAAATAATTTCATTGTAAATGTATCGTGGCTCTGTTTAGATATCACCTGATTTTACATTCCATTACTATCAATCCTATCTTCCTCTACCTAACACCACTTCAAGACACTATTAACTCGTAAAACACACAGTAGGCCTCAGTGACTCCACCACAGAAATTTATTCTAAAAAGGACTTAAGTGTGTCAAAACGTTTGGAAATTGCTGATCTAAACAATAGTTATATCTGAAAATAGTTTAACATTTGGCTATCTCCATTATTTACAGTGAACCAAAAATGAATTTAAAACACAATCGATTCTTTAAAATATTAATTTATTAGCAAAAAGTTAAAACATTCTTACAGAAATTCAAAAAATGACATGTACATATGAAGCTTGTCTTCTCTTAAATTTTAAAACATGAATTAAATTATTTTGATTATGCAATACTATAGCAGAAATTACAGCTTTCACTTATATTAATTACTTTCAATGAAATTGAAGTTTTCCCTCAAAGCAGTATTGCAAACTTAATTTTGAAATTTAAAGCAGTATTGCAAATTTATTAGTAAAAAGTTAAAAATTCTTACAGAAATTCAAAAAATGACATGTACATATGATGTTTATCTTCTCTTAAATTTTAAAACATGAATTCAATTATTCTGATTACACAATACCAAAGCAGAAATCAGTTTTTACTAATAATATTACTTCCTTCCAATGAAATTACATTTTTCACTCAAAGCAGTATTGCAAATTAAAATAAATAAATAAATAAATATTTAATGAGTTTTAAAAAAAGTTTAAAATATACCTGTCTTTTTGTATAAAATTTTCTGCTTGGTACAAAATAAAAATTTGTCAAAGGTACAGGATACTGTACAAAAAATAACCTTATAGGATGCTGCAAAATACAACATTTTCTTCAATGAGCAATTCTTACCATTAAAAGTTTAGGAAGATGAATTTAAAATCTCAAGTCTTTTAATGGAATGTGTCAAAATCATAATTCCAGTAACAGGCATACCGCCCTAAAAAATAAAAAGATTAGAATAAGAATATTATTTTAAACCCATTCACAAATTATTAAAGATCATGTACATTAAGCTTAAATCAAGTAAAACAAAATGAAACTTGACCAAAAGAAATACAGTGATACTTCAGTCTACATCCAAGTAAGTATATGTCCTGTTTGGATGGAAAAGTTTTTATCTGTTATACAATATTTGTTTTAGATACAATTTGAATTTGAAGAATTATGACTGCATGGACAATTTTTATTTGCCTCTTTCGAAACAACACTACAACAGCCCACAAGCGTCAATATGGCCATTGCTAGTAAATCAGTAAACCACTCATGCTATAACTCTGATTTTTCATATGTTGTTTTGTTTCCTTGCACAATTTTTTCCTAAATTCATTAATAATAAGTTTTAAGAAAGTTGATGAGGAGATTCCAGCAACAAAGAAAATGGTTAGAATCACCTTGGTAGTGAAAAAAGAGATTGCGTAAAAGTATGATAATGACATGCATACCTAGGTCTTGGCTATTATTCTATATACACAGAATGATGGTATTTTTTACTGTGAAAAATAAAGGCACTATTAAATAAGGTAACATTGTAAAGATGGTGAAACCTATTGCCAGATACTTTAGAACATGTTGAAAACTTGCTTTTGATTCTAAATAGCAAAAAAAAAAACATTTATGCATACATTTCACGCATATATTCACTATTACTAAAGTTGCAAAGTAAGTTCAGAATTTACTGCAAAAATTGCCAGATAAAAGACATTTGCTTCTAAACAGCCTGGTTTTGATTTCATTAAAGTAATTAAAACTAGGCCCCCCCCCAAAAAAAACACATTAGTTTATAGCATAAATTTTCAATACCTCTACTGATTTTCAGGGGATCAGACACAGGACCTTCTTCTTAAGAAATAAAATTTCTGCAGAACCGCTTCCCCCACCTGAAAACAATTCTCTGAAAACATCTACTCCAAACTGAGGATGCTTTTCTGTCTAATTTTAAATTTTACATTGGCAAGTCCTCTTCTAATGAGGGATACCCTCCAAGTATTAAGATCGAAGTTACAACATTGGTTGAATAATTTCCAGAAATGTTATTAACAATTCATAATGAACTTTTACATTAAAGACATTATGAACAGGTCATAAACAAACTTTCACATTTTTTTAAAAATTAAAATGCTCTGAAGATATCTAGTTACATGTTTCTAATTACATTTACATTAAATTAAATTCAGCTGTTATTTCTATAAGGCTATTTTTTTTCTCATCATTAAATGTTGTCATTTGGTTAAAATTATCAAAATAGCCTGAGACAAAAAAGATCACATCATGTGATACCCACTGTACCATTTTGTAAACTACATAAAATTCTGTCATCCAAATCCTAACAGAAATTCTGACCAGTTGCATATTAAACAATTCATCAGAAATTCAAATAAATTAAGCATAAAAATAATTGTTTAATTTTACTTACTGTTAGAGATGCAAATTGAAGAAATCTCTTAGAGATGGATATTATTTCAGGAAACATTTCAGATGATATCCTTTCTAGCACAAATTCTTTAAAACTCTAAATAAAAATGTTCATTATTATTATAGCATCCAGCCAAAAAAATTATTTACCAATTATAATGGATCCCTTATAAATAAGACATTTAATTTTAAGAAGATCTGACAGCCTCTTTGAATTAACCTGGTGACTATTACGTTTAATGTTTTATAATCCAATTCTGCAAAGTTCTCCTTCCCCAAACATATTCAAGAAAAATGTGAAAAGTCTGATTATCCTGTGACTCTCTAGGTTACTTCCTGGATGAACACATTTCTAGCTAATGGATTTAAACATAGGGCAGGATGCTAATTAAGAATATGTTATCTATTAACAGATAGTATTTAATTGCCACCATACCTTCACTATAAATATGACTCTGCTAGTAACACAGCAGTACTTATGTTTATCATAACCACTTTAGTAGAAGTCACCAGATTTCCAGACTGTGCGAAACTCTTGACAACTATGCTCATAACAATCCTTCATTCAAACAATGTCACCATTTTTGGCTGCATTCTTTTGTATTCCAAGTTCCAATGGATTTTATAAACAAATCATGATATTTTTTTCCTTAAACTTAATTTTAAAATATGCACTTGTGGAATTTGCCAGTGAAGAGGAAAGTGAGGTAAAATTTCTGAAAGAATACAGATTTTTGCCCCAAAATTTCTAAAGGGAATTATCAGAAGATGCAGCTGGTAGATTGCGAGTGTTGCCGAGTTTGCATGATGTTCAGGCTCTGAAATTCTCAGACTTTTTTAATCAAAGAACTGATTGCTGTGCACGTGGGGAGAATAGCGAGAGAAAAGAATTACAGAAAAATTTTGAGAAAAATATAAGTATCATTTTAATGTTTCATGTAATCTTTGTTTAATAATTAAAATTTATATTTTAAATTTCTGAAATATGCTTTGCTTTCATAGATTGATAATGTTTGCCGATTTATGATAAATATCGATAGTCTGAGAATCTTTTAAAAAAAAGTCATGAATAACACCAACTTGCACCCAATAAATAACTTTTACCTTTCAATCTGCAAAAAACCACTAAAGGTGGTTTTATTAGTATTTTATAAGTAACAGTACAGCTAATGGGTTGACACTAGAGCAAGCATGCTAAAAGATAGTTACAAGAAATACAGCATACCTGCAGAAAGGTTCACTTAAAATAATATTTGTTATTTCAAAACTTATTTTAATATATTAATTTATAAATTTTTAGTAATATGTATTAGTATCATCATGCACATTTCAATAATTTTTCTCATAAACTTATTGCTATATGGATTTTAAAATTAATAAGTAACATTACCCTTTCCTACGTAAAAGTCTAGCATCTTGCTCAGATACACTACTGTATTTAGTTTGAATACTTATTTTGCTTTCACCTTCTTTTAGTTTAATCATCTTTTCACAACTCTTGTAATAATTTACAAATTTCCTTGTTAATTACGTTTTAAATTGTTTTTAAAAGTAATCTTAAACTACATCTAATTTCTTATGTAAGCATATAAACTTAAAACTGCTGCTAAAAATTTTAAATGATTAGAAAAAAAGGAAGTGACAAATGAAAAATTACATGGTACAAATAATAAAAGTTCAAAAGAAACTATAAATTGAAAATAAAATTGCATTCAGAATAGAAAATGTAGACAAACATATTGACTGGAAAAAAAATGAAGAAAATGTATTTAGATGATGGTGCATTTGGTACACATTATTAAAAATTCTGTTTAGGGGAAGAAATAAAATTACTTAAATTACGAACAGAATGAAAACTTTCACAGGCAAACAATCTAGCTAAGAGTTAGATAAACAATAAATTATTCTAAGTTCATTAGCATATCCATCAAAAGCGATAAAGATCAGGTGGAGAATAAAATGTACTTGCATACCTGCTCAAGGGATAATATAACTTTATTTTCCAAATTTGTGTATATGTGTTTATTTAAAATTTTCATGAAAATAAATTTCAGGACCTATGAATGAATCAGTGCCTATGATTCCATGAAATAGCCACAGCACATATGCATATTAGATTACTACAGTAGAATTTCATTAGTCTGCACACCTCAGAGCAAAGAGTTGTGCAGATTTGCAAAATTTTTCTGAATTACGATCATGTCTTTCTAAATATTCCCATTTTTCCTTTTCTAATCATTACATTAAATATGGATTGCTTGCACATAAATAACTAATCAAATCAGACTTTAGGAATTATTTAATCAGGATTTATTGAATGCAAAATTGATATATTTATATGCATAGGAAATATCAGTAGAAAGGAAAAATACTGCCAAGAAAAAATGTACACATGGTGATGGGAATTTTATTGAAGAAAGTTTTAAAAATTATTACACTCATTGTAATATTTTAAAGAATGTTCACCTTAACATCTACTGCGAAATTACTTTTTGAATAATATGTATTCTTCTAAGCGAAAGAAAACTAGATAAACAAATACACTGTTTACTAAAACCTCTAGCACTGATTTACCTGAACTGAATCTATACGCTGAATCCGCCGTGCACTTGTTATTGGATTAATACCATAGGAAGCAGCTTTAAAAAATTTTTGCATTTTTATGTCACCATTACTGTGTTTTTAATTTTTAATAAATATAAATCTTTACAAGAGCTATTTTTAAGAAGTTATCGCTGTTGGCTGATAATGTAAACGAGGTTTGCATTCAATATGCAGAATGTAAACAAATCATTTATGAAGTGCATTTCATTTAAAATTCAACATTGAAAAGCTGTGAATAAATAAATTATTTACACACATTAACTCCATAAACTCAAAATTAATATTCACAGATAATGGATCACTGACTCAAAAACATGATTTGTCTAAAACAAAAATATGTACATTCATGATGCAAAATTATACCAAAAAGCATAGAGTGCAATTAAGACAAAAAGAATGTTACACAGAAAATATTATTTTATACTGAAAAATTTAATTATGTTAAAAATAGGTCAAAAAGCTTATTTGTATAATTATATTAGAAATGATTACCATACAATTAAAAATGCAGAATTTTCTAAAAATCAAAATTTTGTTTCTTTATATCCAAAAAAATGATTGCGAATTACAGGCATTCATAGATTTAGTAGTATCAGAAGATCAAAATTTTACTGTATATTAATATAATAGCAATGATTTTTGTAGAATTCATAACTATGAATATTTCAACTAAGCCAAACATTTTTTAACACAATTCCTTAAATAGTGAAATAATACAGGCCACTTTAATTACAGATACGTTAAAACAGTCTCAATTTTAAATAAGCAAAATTAATTTATAATAATAAATTAATAAGCAAATTTTAAATATTGTGTGAAAGTTTAAAAGTGTGCATATAAAACTGCTGAAATTTCGTTGAAACTGTTGCTACCTACTGTTGCATATTGTGGTTAAACAAAGGTCTCCTTAATAATTGCAGGTATACAGGAAGAAATTAAAACTTCATTGAAATAAAAAACAGCCAATATAACAATATAAATAGCTATGTAAAACAGTGATAATGTGAAAATTTCCCTAAGACGAGAGAAATATTGCAGTCAAAAGTCATTCACAGAACAAATTTCAAAACAGTAATCATTGAATTTAAACTCTCACAGAACAAACTTCAAAACAGTAATCATTGAATTTAAGCTCTCGGAGAACAAAGTTCAAAACAGTAATCATTGAATTTAAGCTCAACCATATGAGTGTATTAAATGTCTTCAATCACTAGCTGAACTGACCAACTCACAGTCACTCAGTAATTTTCCATTAAAACTATACCACATTTTTAATGCTATATTGCCTTATTTCTTTTTCCATGCTTTTGATTTGATGTTAGATATTTCTTCACTTAAATTTTTTACCCATTTTACTAAATTTCTGTTGTTTTTATCTCTGAAATCCTCTTCTAGAAAAAGGGGAAACGTGACATAATAATAAATAAATAAATAAATTTAAAAAATACAAGAAAATGGTAACTTAATTTATTGCATCTTAAACAACTAGAAAAAATATGCATTCATTAAAATTAAATAATAATAATAAATGAACATTGCAGTACAAAATCATACGAGATTAAACAAGAGATATTAAGTTAAAAATAACATTTAGCTTAGCAAAGAAGCTTAGGAATGCATACTATGTCACATGAATTCAATTAATATTTATGTCTAAATGTAGATGACAGCCCATTTTGGCATTTATTGCACCATTTTGCCACTACCCAAAAACTCTCGACAGACTGGATATGACATCAAGAATTTAGTTCACCAAAATTTTAAAGAATTTAGTTCACCAAAATTTTAAAGAATTTAGCTCACAACAATGATTTACTGTGAAATATTCATATCAAGCGAACTATAGCCATTCCAGCAATCAGAAGATATAATAGTTGCAGTCATGACATTTTCCCCTATTGTGGCAAATCACAAAATCCATTGCAGTAAAAAGATAACTACACCTGGATGAAAAATGTGGATGCATGAGCTATGCTTATAAAGACAATTACTGGGAAGAAGCCAAACCAAATTTGAAATAGCTATCACTGAGGACATATGTGCAAACAAACAAACAAAAAAAAAGTGGTATGTTTTTAAAAGAAAGTAATCTAGCCACTTAGCTCCTATTAATAAGATTAATAAAAGAAAACGGATAAACATTTCCGAAAGTTTAAAAAAAAATCCCTCCTAGAATTCCAAAATTGTATTTTCCAGAAACTTTAAGAAAGTCCTGTAGTTGACATCAGTTTCTGTCACTAAGAAATTGGTAGGAAGATATGTACTCTAGTTCTATTTAAACTGTTCTCACAATTCAAGCATCAATCGATTCAAAATTAAAAGATCTACAGCATATTACATGAAAAAAAAAACTTATAATAAGTGACTATAAATTTGGTTACACAAAAATACATAATAAAACATAAAATATTATGTAAAATGCACTAAATAACAAATAAATAAAAATTAGGTAACAGTTCAAAAATAGAAAAACTAAATTACTAGTAACATACATATTTATCACATCATTGTTATATATATATATATATATAAAATACATTCCAACCTGTTTAGCATCCATAAAAAACACAAGCAGAACAGATATGAATGCAACAATAGTACTAAGCTCCATATCTTTATCAGCAGCCTTTAAAACTACAAGAAAATTACATACATCAAAAGCTGTTAAGTAAGATGATACTAAGAACAAATTTAACAAAGATTATTTGAAATCAAAAGAAATATGGGAATATAATTTTAACTAAGAAAATATTAACGAACCTAGTTGGATTTCAGGTTCTTCATTGTTATGAGCTGTATTTGCTTTCTCAGCTTGAAGTGTAATATTTTTCACTTCCTTAATTTTATTTACACAGTTTAACAGCATCTGCAAAAAGATTTTTATTTTACTTTGATTTTTTTCCCAGGGGGGGGGGTCTTTCAGAAACCAATAAATAAGAACTAAGATCAGAACAATTGTTTTTCTTCATAAAAACATTCAGTAAGAAATTGAGTTACAATTTAGTACACTATATTATTAAGACAACTAATTCACAATTATTAATAAAATATCTGCTTCTTAAAAAAGTCTGGAATATAATTAAACATAATATAACCAAAAATGTTTTAAATTTATCTTCAGATTACTATTAAGAGCTCATTTTTACATTTTGCCTTTTTACATTTTGTCTTATTTCTTTTTAAACAAACACTTTCTCTAAGATAAAATCTAGTTTACTACTCACACCCTCCCACGAAAAAAAAGACTTTAAAACTTCCATAAATGGTTTCTGAATCACCACTGATCTTTAAACTTGCTTTTTTTGATATTATGTGTGTGTCCTAGTGCTTTTTGAACTGGCATTTATACAATAATTGAATAGAAGGAACTTATTAAAATATTTCTTTTCAAAATTTTAGATCATTATTCACTTTTGATTTAAAATTGTTAAAGAACTAAAATTGATAAACCATGCATTTCACAGCACCTTATTTAATACAGGCATTATATTTTGATGTGCATCTACAGAATAATTTATTTTTTTTATACATATAAAAACATAAACACAAAAACCAATATAGTTAACCTGCCCAACCACTAAGAATTGAACTTCAGATATATTAGTAGGAAAAATTTTGAATTTATCTCCTGAAAACAATAGAGATGGATCTTTCGCGAACTAATTCAACGAACCGATTCATCTTACTGAGTAAGCGATCTGTGCAATTCGACAAAATGAAGCAATAGCCCCTTCACGCCATGGGTTGAGAGCTTTCCTTTCCATGTTAAAAAAAGAGGTTAATTTTTATTATTTCCTAATGTTCTGAACATCTTTTTATTAAAGAATATTATTGTTAATTCTGTATAGAAAAGAAATTTTAGAGAATCAAACTACAGTTAAAATGTCTAGATGGTTGCATTGGGTCAATTTTCCCGATCCCTCTCCTCTTTCAATTCTTCCCACTTTTCATTTCCTCCTTGCACACCACTCCTGATTCACTCCCCATTCTTGATCTTGTTTATGGAAGGTTATTTGAGCGGTGAGTCATAAAAAAATTGATTCAGTTCAACGAGTAAAAGGTTTTGATCTGATCCATTAAAACAGCAATGTGTAATCAGTTCCTACAGAAGCTATCACAAACTGAAAAACTTGAAGCAATTTATGCATTATTCAAGATCAAAAGAAACAACTGAAATATCTATTTCAATTAATCTCCCTTCTATTTTAATCTAATTCACTCATGTTTTAAAATTAAAGCACAATAACTTTCAGTGCTATCATATAATACTGAGACCAACTCCTCTTATGGCAAACTCTGCAAATAAATGATGCACATCAACTAGATAATTTAATTAACAATGCTTTTATGAGCACTATATAAAAGTTACTATACCAAGGCACTCATAGGTCAAATACTTTAAGAATAGTTACCATATGCTCTTTCCTACCCTAAGATGAATGAAGGATATTTTTCATAAAAGATTTTATGAATAGTTTGTATACAGTTTTAACATAGAGGAAAACACAAAAATTAATGCAGAGAACACGCTTATCTACCAACAACTGAACTGATACAAACAACTAGCATATCTTTAAAAAGATCCAGGTTTTCTTCCTTTCGTGGCAAGGATATTACACCGATTCCAAAATTTTAATATAGAATAATAAATATTCAATAAACTTAAAAAGTATTCTTTACAATAATTCATAAATAAGAAAATTACCTTTATCAAAGCTTCAGCAGCCCGAATTTCTACATTACCGTCAACCTTAAATGTTTTAAGACATAACTGAACAAAAGTTCGTTTATTCTTCAAGTAAAAATTTATCATTAATTCCAGGCACTATAATAAAAAACATATAAATTAATTAACACAAAAGTTAAGTTTATATAAGTATCCTTTATTAAAATATAAAGAAACATTTTTTAAATACAAGCATTATAAATTTCATTTTACTTCTTTAGTTCTGAGATCTGCAAATAAACAGTACAGAGTAAGTTGCTAAAAATGTCAAATATTTTAAGAACAGTTACCATATGCTTTTTGATAAGATAAAAAGACATCATCTATACACTAACATAAAATCATGTGCATGAATGACCAGAAATTTGTCCCAATAATAAACACCTGTCTTGAAAAAATATAATTTCAACCCATTTTAAAAAGTATAGAAATTTAAAAAAATAATAATAATTAAAATACATATTAAACAGATGTTAAAGTATCTATTTAGCCCAAAGGCATAGCATAGAAGGGATATTAGTCTCAATATGGCATTTTGAGGCATTTCACTATAAACAGCGAATCACTTTTTAAATTGTTGCCAACAAATATTATCGCCCTATTATATTTAAAGAAATTAAATAATCAAGAATCTGCATGAGTGTATGTATGTTTCTCACACTGTGAAAAAACGACGTACCTAAAGCCATCAAATTTTGAACAACGTAATCCTCCACCCAAACATGGGCATCTAGATGCTCGAATTTTGAATTTGTTTTATTACCTGCTTCATATTTTGTAAAACTTTAATGAATTTTTGTTTAACAAACTCAGCGATTTAAAAATGAGCAATGGCAACACTGCATGGGAAATTTTTTTTATCTTCAGCCCAGGAGACTTTTCTACCAGAAATTGTAAAGATATGCTGTTTTTAAATATTTTGTGAAATTGTTGAATTTAATTTTATGTGGTTTAAGTGCAAAGAACATGATATTTAATGAATAAAGGTAGCACACAAAACATTAAAAAAAAAAAAAAAAGCCCCAATGGGCATAATATAAAATCTGAAAGCTTTCAGATAATAATGAAAAGAAAAAGATTTTAATTTACACCTAAATATTGCATTAAATTTTGAAAACTAGTAACTAATACAGATTGTACATTTTTATGTAAATATATTCAAAGGAGGGTCAAGGAGTAGAGTCTGACATTGCAGGCGATTACAAGAATACTGCCCAAAAAGGGCAACAGAGAAGTAAACAATGTTTAACTATGGCATAACTTCTGTTATAGAGATGTAACAGTTAAAATTGTGAATTCAATACAAGAGTTTATTTAGTAGTGCCCAAAGTATTAATCAGGACATGATCATGACCAGATGTGTTTAACTGAGACACCACAATCTCCAGTATCTCAGTGAAGAATCATCAACTGCCTAAAGTCTCTTTAACTAACTTTTTAAAGTCTCAACAATGCACATAAAATGAAAGTTGTAATAAAATTTTTTAATACCCTATAAAGTGGCAACTTGTACAAATCATGAATGCTGTATTCAACACTTCAACCAATACAGCTAGATAAGAATTTGTCATGTATGGTACTGAATTTTCAGCACAGCACTACTAAATAAAATTTGGGAACTACTGTCATATACGGACCAGGTTGGCGAGAAACTCCCGAATTTTACTTATCTAAATTTTTTGTTTACATTTCAAACTTAAAGCCTAAAGTCTGAAAAAACCGAGGTTTTTGCACATGATTTATGCCAAGAGTCCGAAATAAAAACAAAAAATTTAAATAAGTAAAAGCATGAAGGAAGTTTCTTGCCAAAATAATTTGATGACAAATTTAAACTAAAATAACAACAATAAATTCCAAACAATTTCACCACAAATATATTAAAAAAATTTTTTAAATAATGATAAAAGTTTACAATTTGGTGCCCCTCCTCGTTTTTTTAGCGATTCTTGGTGCAAGAAGGCATAATTTCAAGATAGCCGCTACACAAAACCAAAATAAGAAGTCAAAGAATTGCACAAACTCAGTGTCCTTCTAAATATCGATCTATTTTCACTTAAAAAAACATCAGAGAATTGTGCAAACTTGCCATCTACACATCGATCTATTTTCACTTTAAAAAAAAATTAGGAGAATGATGACGTCATTATAACAAAGTTACTCATTGCCAAAATTGAACAAAAATTTGTCACCAATTGAAGGGGCACCCAATTCTACACTAGAGCCATAATTAAAGGAAAGCAACAATTAAAACAACTCTCTACAAAATTACAACAATAAAAAAGTAAATTCACTTACTATTCAAAACAGTTCCCCCCCCCCAAAAAAATATTAATTTCAAACAAAAACTTGTAAGGAACATATCACATATATAATTCAATATACTTTCATTAATAAAATTATGCCAGTCACACAAAGCATGTGAACCAAAATGCCACGACTTAGCCATGTCAGACATCTTTCTGCGATTCAATATTTCCTTTAAAGTCAACTTACTGCAGGAAAACCAGAATCCATACCTCAAATTTCGTTCAGAACCACAACAATTTTTCTGCAAATCCACACAAGCCCATCAGAAACACAATTTTTCTTCCAAATCTTCATATCAGACCAGCACTTCTCACATGTCAAATTCGGCTTCAAAAATCCTGTATTCCATAAAAACTGCAAAAATACACTTCTGCCAGCATGAACACAACCATGAACAAATGCTTCATTAATAATTTTAACTACATATCTCTTTGAACTAAATCTAGCTTAAATATACGCGGCTGATATATCTCCATAACTTCCTGCATGGAACTATAAGCCATTATTCAACACGTAACGAAACCACCACCACAATGAAATACAACCAGATTCCTCACAAAAGTTTCCATGTAAAAGGATTGTCATACAAACAAAATCCCACCAAAATATCAACTAAAACACCTAACACAAAATATTGCCACATTTGGTGGCAGCATGTATCTCAGGCCGCATATGACATTTTAGCAAAATTTTGTTTAGCATTTAAGATTTATCTGAAAAGGTAATAGCAGTCATTCAGCTCATGAACATTTTTCACACCATTGTATGCAACAATAATAAAGATTTAAATAAAGCTTGAGTGGAATATTTATTTTCTAAAATTCAAACCTTAAAAACAAAACATCTAGTAGTCACTGCAAGAATCAACATCATAATTTTTCAATGCAATTGCTGAATTGATACAGCAATAAATACTGTGAAACTATATAGAAATTGAAAACTTACAAGTACAAGAATATCAAAATATTTTTCATCTGATTCAAAATATGTCTTTAAAATACAAATCATAATTTTTTCCATCAGTCCTTTCACATTAGTAAATGTATCATACTGATCTAAAAGAAAATAAGAAAACTATATATACTATACTGCATGAAAAGTAAACTATGACAATATTAAATATAAGCACAAGAAATCCATAAAATTACATAAAAGAACAAAATAAATAATTTAATAGTAAATATAGTAAAATCCCTTACAATATCTACCCTTGAAAATGATTGGTATTTCTGATATAATCATTAAATAATGGTCCTGAATATCACCAATAATCACATTCTCTAAAATGACTTCTTGCACAGAAGATCAAAATAAAAACCTTATGTGTGGTCATATTATGTAAGTTTCACAAAGTCTACAGTTACTATAAAATCAAAATTTTGTTTTTCTCATAAAAAGAAGAAACTGAAAATTTATAGTTTTAATCTGAAACAGTTTTACATATTACATATAATTTTAAAATTTGAAGATCAATTATGGTCTATGCAAATGTTTCAAAACTTCACTTGATTCAGTATGTGAAAGACAGTTCAAGAATTCAGGTAATTTAATGCAATCTGAAAAACAGTATTGAAATATTTTGTTTAAAAAAAAAAAAAAAAAGAGAGAGAGAGATTGAGAAAGAAGAAAAACCATAAAGTTTTCGGTGCAGCTTTTCACGTTATGTGAAATGCAGTAATACTCTTGAATTAATTCAAGGAACTGCACATTCATGTAACAAAAGGAAAGACTTGTACCAGAGTGGATGCAAACAGTTTATATATATATATAAATATATAACATTTCTTTAGATTTTCTCAGTGGCAGGAAAAATTTCCCTATGAGAGAAAGGTTTTAGTTTGGAGAAAGAGAAAGAAGCCACAAGGTGATAAATCTGAAAAACAGGAGGATGACTGAGCACATAAACTTGTTTCCTTCAGTCACAAATAATCACATGAGTACTAACACATACGAAGGTGGACTGTTAGCTGTCTACATTTGGTATAATGATTTCATATGAAATAGTTTAAAATGCAACACTAAAAATAATTTGCTTAGCCAGATGATAAATGACTTTTTACAATGCATACTTCTGACAAAGTCTTGCAATTACTATAAATCTTCACAAGGATTCTTAAACAGTCTCTCTCTCTCTTTTTTTTTCCAGTTATCAAATTTAGTATAACTTTCATTTTATAATCACTGAATATTACTATTTCAATGAATATCAGATAATGAGAAATAATAATGATAAAAAGAAAGAGAAAAACTAACAATAAATTCAACTTACGTGGATCAAAAGATAACACCGATAAAACTTTCAGATTAGAAACTAAAGTAGACCGATGAAATTCTTTATTAGAATTTTGTTTTCCAGCACTAGTCTCCTTAAATAGTGAAATAATACTCCAGCCTAATAATCTAACAAAAGTAATAATAAAAAGACTATTTAAAATGTTTAAAATAATTCTAATATTAAACAATAAGGATACAATTTTGACATTATGAAACAAACAAAATCATAATGCTTAATGGAACAAACATCTTAACATTCAAGATTTATTATTATAATATATATCAATTTATCAAATTAAATTAGAATTAAATATAGCGGTTGAAATTTACTGTATGGTAGCCCTTGGTTTCTGTCTGAAAAATCGCCAACTGGTATTGGTTGTTCGTGAAATGGGTTTTTCGGTAACCCTAATTTTGATAATGTTGGCGAAACTAGCCTTGGGGAAAATTGTTCGAATATCGCCAAATGTGATAAACTGAGAATTTGACTATTTTTTGTAAAAGTAACCCTTTCGTATGGATCGGGGCTTTTCAACTGCTGTCTTTCGTCGCACATGTGTAATGTTTTATGAAAGTGGTGCCTGAAAGTTTGCTTAGTGTTATAAATGAGTATATTCTTCCGGTATGACTATAGTTTCTGACTGCTGAAAGGAATACATAAAATTGAAGCAATGTGGAGTGCAATTAAACGTGGTTTAGCCAGGAGGAAAATGAAGGATGGCTTGCACTATTATTTGGCCAAATATGTATGGTTGCAAGAAGAAGAGAAAAGAAAACGCATTTACGGCTTTCTTGGATGTTATTATACGTATTTATTCGCTATTAACAGTGAATGAGCTGAAACAACCAAACATTTAATTGAATTGCTTACATGGAGGATGGAGAAGATGCTGGTGGAAGGTGTGAACGTATGCATGTGAAAAAAATGTATGTTAAAAAATTGGCGTCTTATTTATTTATTGGTGTTTGTGTGATAATTTTTGTTAAAAGATTTGTTGTTTAATGTTTTTATGTTAGGAAATGTGCATTTTTAGTTATTTATTACTCTTTTTTTGCGTATTTTTGACTATTTGTTCGTGTCCATGTGTTAAGACAACGGCGAATGTTTTCTGGTTAACATGACAGTTTTAACTTTGTTTTAGCTTCCTGATTTTGTTAAAGTGAAAATACATCAATGTGTACATGGACAAAGTTAAGGCAGTGCGCAATGTCTAGATGTTACAATTATGGGATTTTTTTTTAAGTTAAAATAGGTCAATGTGTACATGAACAAAGTTAAGGCAGTGTGCAATGCCTAGTTTGGGCAATTCCGTGATTTTATTTAAGTTAAAATAGGTTGATGTTGATGTGTACATGGACACCGAGTTTGTGTTAGTGTTTGACTTCTTGTCTTGGTTTTGTGTAGCAGGTGGAAAGATCGGCACCATCTTGAAATTGGTGCCTATCCTTCGTGGCGCCGATCTTGGCGTCAAAAAAGAAAGGATTCGCCAAGGGGCACCCTAAAGTAAATTTTAACCAATATAGCAATAGATAAAATTAAATTACATAAAGCATGCAAGAATTAATTCTATATATTTCTTCCTCCACAAAGGCAATGTGGTTTAATGAAATTGCAACAGTTAGGACTGTAGGCCTTCTTTGCAATACTTTGCAGCAATCATTGGCATTTTATTGAGGGGCCATAATAAATTTGCATATGCACTTATTTTATAAAAATGATTAATTTCTCTCTCTCCCTATATACATATATATATAGTAACGTATTTTGCAGTTCTTATCTAAATAACAGATGAACTTCTTAGTAAATCATAAACTTTATTCTCAATTCACGAAGATAGATAATTTAAATACAATTTTTAAATGTTACTGTTTTACACTCCAGCTTATTATTACAGCTTTTTCTTCTATCAATTTTTCATACATCACCTACAAGTAAAACTTTCAGAATAACCAGTTTTTAACATTTTTTTTTTTTTTTTTTGTGGCTCAGCAACGGTTACATGAAACAAATATGGCGTTGACACTCCAATATCAAGGATAATAATATTTATAAAATGTTATTGTTAAAATATAATCAGTTGTTAAATAATAAAATATTATAACCTCTCCCCTCCAGGTAAACTTTAATTGATATTTTTATAGATTAAAGTTTACTATTTTTTTTTTCAAAACAACACAATATCAACACAAACATAATTGAAATACAACATATAACATAGTAGCATACAGTCAGAAGGGGAGGAAGGAATAAAAAAAAAATTTCTATCTAAATGCAAAAACAAAATAAATTCTTTAATCAGGCCTGGGAGTACGACTTAATGCCTCTACATTTTTATGGTTTTTACCACTTCGATGAAAGACAGTGTATATAAAGTTGTAATACCAGTGCCCATCTCAGAAGTCACGGATTTAGACCCATTATTTTTTAGCCATACTAAGGGATTATGATCCGTCATGATGAACAATTTAGTATGCCCGTCTAAATAACATTGGAGTTTCTTTACAGCGAACATTATAGTGGCGCATTCCTTTTCTATGGTACTTATTCTCAGTTTCTGTAAACTTCTTACTGAGGTATAATACTGGATGTTCATTGTCTCGTTCATCTTTCTGAGCTAAAATGACAACCATACCTGAGTCTAAAGGATCAGTTTGCAAAATAGACTCCTTATTGAAATCAGGTGCGCATAGAGGCTTTTGCGACAGTTTTACTTCTTCAACAACTCGCTTTTGTCTGCTTAAGTTTATTTACAAACTTCTTGACTAGCATCTTAACTTCAGATCTAACTTCACTTTTTGTTTGCAAAATCTGAAAACCTTCAAATTCATCATAAGGCTACTATCGTATACATATCATACATACATCATGCATCATCTAGCATCATAAGACTCAGCTAGCGTCTGCTATGCACTATTGGGAAAAAACCATGAGACTGAAAAATAAAGACATGTTGTTCCACTAAATGTTATTTTGTTCCTATCTCGCTGATGAAGTTAGGCCTGAATTATATTAGTTATGTCTTATACTTAATCCTATTTCCCTTATAGGCTTATCTGAATCCAGGAAAATTCCAACATATACTTAAGGCTTACCCAGGATTGGTGTAGTCTCTGCGAATCCTAAATTCTGCTGCTAAGCACCTCCTAAAATTCTAAAGATTTTACCCTCCTTTAAATTTGTTAGTCTGTGCTTTTCTAAATTCTAAAAATTGTGCCTCCCCTAAATTCTACCACACTTACTTTGGCACCAGTCCTAAGCTTACCTGAACTACAAATCAGTTATTCTCAATTCAAACACTACTAAATGTAATATTTTGACCTGTGAGTACCATTTACAAAATCTATTTTTTGCATATGGAAAGAAATTTCTCTCAAAATTCTCCTGATCAACACACTCAGTTGATGTCTGCAATCATTGCCAAGGGTAATGTCAGTATAAGCTGAGTACCTAAGAGCAGTTACCATGCTCTTTGATATTCAGTTATTAATGTTTAAAAAAAGAATTGTTTAAACATCACTGCATGAGTCATTTCTCAGGCTGACATGTGTTGACAGTCATGTGGTGATGAAAGCAAAATACAATAAATAATGATTTCCCAGACTGGTGTCGGGAGTATAAATTATTCAGTAGGTATATAATCAATGATGTTTCAATTTAGAATATTCTGGCTTGAGTTGTATGCCAAGGGGGAAAAAAGGCAGCTACAGAGTAGAAATACTGATCATGCAGATTTATGCTAATGAATGATTGATTGTTCCTTCAACAGAGATACCGTATTTAGTGCCAGAGATAAATTTAGAATTGGGATTCTCTACATATTTTATTATGAAAAAATACCAAATGCATATGTGTAAAGGATTTAAAAAAAAAAAAAATCAGCGGCCTGGATTTCAGATCATTCCCGATATTGGAAATGCAGATTGCAGACACTGTATTGTTACAGCATATTTTACATGTCAGCACTCAAATTTTCCTCTTGATTGCAAAATAAATCATTTGTTTGTAAGCACTTAATAGCAAAGTTTTATGCAAAAGAGATTTTATTTTATACTATGTATTATGACTAACCAGTATTCCAGTTCACCGTGCACTAACTCCATTATTACTCAGTGTAGCTGAATGGCAGCCATAATAATGTCTTGCTTTGCTCCTATTCATGCAATTTGATGGTTAACAACATTCTGATATGTCAAACCAATTAAATGAATGAAATGCAGTCTCGATGAAAATTTATCCAACAGGAGAGGTTAACTTTACAGCTACTGATGCCACACCACATCCTGCCTAGCTGCATCAAAGAGTGCCATTTGGATTTTTTTCTTAAAGTATTATTAAAAACCAGGTAATTTTGCCAGCCCATCCCAAGAATTAATGCTATCATTTTCGTGCACCAAGTACAGCTGAAGTGAGAGTGGGTCAGATTGCACTAAAGGAAGATATTTGCTGTATTTCAAAGTGTGGACACATTCAGTACTTATAAAATAAGTAAAAAAAAAGGAATATTTTTCTTGTTAACTATCATAACCTACCTTTTTCATGGTACACTAAAATCACAGTAGTTATTACGACTCAGCAGCATGCATAGAAATATTCACATATGATACATACCTTGTAAGACAATGATGTATAGAAAAGTCTTCATGTTCCAGAGAAGAATTGTCCATATCCACAGACAGAGTCTAAAAATAAAGAAAAATAATCCTAGGCATACATCTCCAAAAACAAATTTAGTTTGAATGCAAATTAGTTAAATCTTTATAGTAATCTGTCTTAAATACCTTAAAAAATTACAGAACAATGTTATACAAACTTTTGCTTGCGCAAACAAATATGCTCCAAAGGGCTACATTTATTTGGAGTCGAAAACAAAGTAAACAAATGGCTATGCACGATACCATACAATGTTATCATATCATTTACGATGACAGAAAAAGAAAACCTGTTCAGACAAGTTCTATTCAGAATCTGTTCAGACACTTATTTTCTTAGGATATTTCAGAAATCAGTGTTGCTGATCCATCCAATACGGCAACTGCTTCAATGGCTCATAAAGCTGCCTCATTCTGAATATTTTCTTTACTTGTCACTGAATCTTCAGAAGGGAAGTCAGACATTGAACCAATCCCACACATGTAAAAGATCTGTTAGCCCTATACTCTCATCCCGTCTACAAGTGCATCAGAGAAACAGTCTAAGGCACATGATGTATAATAAAGTAATTTTTTAATTATGTATAATTTTTATTTGTAAGGTACTGTATTTAAAACTTAAAATGTAGTATTTACTTGTTTCTGTGCTTGTAGTTTTTTATTTTATGGTATTTATAACTCTTATCCAGCAAACATCATTATAGTGAACTTAATAATATTAGTAATATTTTACAAACAAATTCATGGTTTGAAAGGTGGTGTTCATCTGGAATGCAAGTCCTTCGCAAGGTGGGGAGGGTCTGTGTTTACAATTTCTTCACTAACTTGATCAAAAAATTATTAATAATACCATAAAAAATAGAGAGAGGAAATTGATTTTTTAATTGGCCATTAGCAAATAATTACAGTCAATTAAAAAGGTATTGATAAAAATCACAGCTGTGACAGATGAACTCAAATGTGAAACATTTTTCCTATCAAATAATAAATATCAATAATATATTTTAAGAACTAAATTGTATCAACTAAGAACTGTACTTGTATTACTTAATAAACTAAAAACTAATAACAAAATATATAATGATATAATGCATTATTACATATCTATTTAAATAATTGCTTTGTAAGCAAAAGCAAAATTTATTGCTATGAAATTCTGAGATGTATTGCCCATCAGGTAATATAGGTATAGACTATAAAATAGATATATTAATGCCCACATACACAAAACTCAAAACATTCCTTTCTACTTCCCATACATTCCAGGGAACTGTACATTTTGAAGATATCCCTTGAGATGATTCTTTCTGATCCTGAATTCATGATGTGTTTGACAGATTACCTTAAACTGATGAAGGGAACATCTTGCTTTCCAGTGAAGGTCAATTTACTTATCATTCCAAACATTAGTTCATATGGAATGGAGTGATAGGATATACCAATGGAAAAGTATACATCAAAGATGCTCTTATGGTAAGGTGTAGTATCATAATTGACAGATATGAGTTACAGGTGCAGGATAATGGAAGAATGATGGGAAAGAAGTATTCAAAAAAAAACAAAAATTTACTGAGCTCCCATGTTGGCTTGTCCAACGTCAATAGCAAAGCATTTATGACTTCCTTGTATGAAGTACAAAGGAAGTATTGTAATTGCGAAAAATTTCGGGTATCATATTTCAACAAAAATATTTATTTCGACCGCTACTGAACGCAATTTAACGATGTTCTTGAGTGACATCCGAACGTAAGGACAGAATAAAGGACTCTTTTTCCACAAACGAATTATAAAACTGAATTAAAATGGGTTCTGAAGAGAATTTTTTTAGTGGCGTCTGTGCGTACGTATGTATGCATATATCTATCTCGTATAACTCAAAAACGAGTAGCCTCAGAATATTGAAATTGGGCATATAGGACTGCTATAGCATGTACATTTGCACCTCCTATTTTGGTTGCAGTCGGCTTCATCAAAAGTATAAAAATATATGTATAAATATATATATATACCCACTCTGTTACTCGGTTCAGTGAGCTCAGTTTTTTTGGTCTTATATGTTGGTAAATTGTGCATTTTTTTGCTTTAAAAATGATGGAATTATGTTGTTCTTATCCTCCGGTTAAGGTTTCTGTGCCTTTAGTAAATCTGCATGCAAGATTTGTAGTATTATCAACAATTTAAAAGTTGTTTAAGTGCAGCTCCTAATCAATTTTCTCATGGTGGCTATATTTGTTTACATTTGAAACTTAAAAGAATAGTGGATTTTTTGCCAATCTAGAGAAACTAAGCTTCGCAACAACAAAGATAACGCCTTCTTTTATTATTGCAAATTAAATCATGCTTAATCCATTCTGGAATTTATTCGAGGGAATAAGGGTTTAAGATTTACTTCGTAATTTTTAATACAGATATTTTGAGTTTTTATGTATTTTTGCCTTGTCATGAAGTGAAAACTGAATAAATTGAATGAGAATTACTGAATTGTCTGTGAAAAACTTTCTCTTTTTTTGGTTTGTTTGTTTGTTTAATTTCTTTTATACATCATTTTAGATTTATTATAGTATTTGAATAGAACATTGATTAGGCAATTCTTCAGATGATATGCTAATTTTTGTGCATTCTGAATTATAAAATGAATGAGATGTAACACTGTTAAGTGAAGCTAGTGTCAGAGAATCCCTATGGTAAAAAAATATAGTGAATTTTAAAAAGTGCATTTATTCTATTATGGTTTATGCGCTATTGACAAGTATATTTAATTCAAATGAATAAGTTTAAACGAAATTCAAAATGCACATAATTTAATATTCTGTACAAGGAAGTCATGTGGCGTACACATCAGATTTTTTTATGAATAATAATGGCACACTTCTCTGATTGGAACATTAAAGAATATCTAGGAAAGGAAGGCTACTATTAAACTGACTAGCATACATGTTCTTGAACTCAATTCCCATTTACCCTGTATGGAACATAATGAGGTTATAAACTGCAACTCACAGTCTCTCTTCAAGGAAAACAAAGAAAGCATAATCCATGCTCTAAGAAAGGAATGCTAACATGTGTTTCAGGAATTCCTAAATCACTTATATATGGCTATGGCACTGAGATTGTTGTATTACAATTCAAAGTCCACATATTCCTTATAGAAAAGTTAAATTACCAGGACATTTTATCCAATCCTTTACTGAATGCCTCTATATAACTTTCCTGCAGAAGATATACTATTATTACTTACAGCTATAATTTGTTATTTTCATCAAGCTGTTGGTTATTATCTTATATTGAGCATCGAGAAATAGCTTGTTATATTTATCTCCATTGATATACAGTTTTCTATAAATGAAAAAATGCTACCCCCCTGAAGTTTTGGACATACCTGTATATGCTATCATTTATACTAAAGAAGAACCAAGATTTGCATTATGGATCTCTACAGTTTTGGCCATTCAAGAAAAATGCCATGCAAATATAGCACTTTATATTATAACTGACACACTGTGAGAGATGTTTCTGAAGAGAAAAATATGTTATTTAGTGTATGGCATTTTAATGCTGGTCAAATTTCAATTAGTATTAAAACCTTCTGGCTATTTATGAGCAGGTTTGAATTCTGCTAATTTTACCTACTGTCCCATGATAAACATTCACATGAAATTTGTAAGTAAAATCGCATATGAGATACTTACATGTTCTAAGATTTGAAGACACTGATTTATTGTATGAGAAGTACCATTTATGAAACCATGATCTTCAGGCAAGGTATCAGAATTACTTGAGACTATTTCTTGTGTGCATTTTCCAGCTAAAAAAATAAAAACAAATTTTATTTGAATTCAAATGAAACAAAAATAACTTTTGTTAATGTGGCATTTTCAAAGGCCAATTCATTGAAAATTAGTCAAAAAACAATATCAGTATTGAAGAAAAAGTTAACAAATATTTACAACAAAACAAGTACATCATTTACAAGTTGCAATAAAATACATCATTTAGATTAGTTTTACTGAAGCAAATCAATATGGAATGTATTTAACCCTTTAAATGGGCTAAATGCTTTTACCTGATTATAAAATTAATTTTAATTTTGCATCTATTAACATTTTTACCAAAATACTATCACCTATCGCTTATACAGTGTTGAAGGAACAGATGGAAAAAGGTAAGGTAGACAGAGAAAGTGGTACGAGTGAGCAATGCTTGTAATTCTGAAATATTTTGCATCCACATACATCATAAATTTATAATAACTAGCGGGCAAGCCCGCCAGCTGAGCGGGCTGGGCCCGCTTGTTCCTTGGGATT
>KK113060.1:67672-110039 GCA_000611955.2 Stegodyphus mimosarum | reverse complement strand
GAAAGATATGGAAATTAGAAAACCAAAACTTTTACCACATACCAATTTTTCTTTCAAAAGAATGTGGCTATTTTACGCTTCCTTTTGAGCGGAAAAAGGATTCCGTTTGAAACGTGAAGTGTACCAGTCGGCGAGCAAATTGGCTAAAAAACTACTAGCGGTAAAATGTTCTGGTGTTAATTGAAATTTTTGCAAGTAACGAAACATAAACATGACAACAAAGAAATTTTCTCAGAAGGTTTTTAAAATGGAAAGAGAAAACTAAACAGCATAAAATCTTCAAACTACTTGGCTGTCGTAGTGTTTAAGAGAAAGTGAAATGACCCTTGTTAATCATAGTAAAGATGCCGAAGAAATATTTACATAACTGCAAAATTACAAATCTATGAAGTTAAAATTACACATCAGTCTCTATTCTTCTCTAGCTTTCGAAATGGAACCTCATTGAATAACCTCATATTTGCAGACTGTAGTTAATGATAGGTTTTCTGAGATAGAAATTAACACAATGTTTAGGAATATTATTCGCCTGTAGTGTGTATATAAGAAGAATTATTTCACCCTGGAAGTGAAAAATATTCTTAATAAGTATTCTAAACTCTAATTAACTGATTAAAAACAGTGTTTCCTATTACTTTTTTCATAATGTTAGAAGACCAGTTAATTAATTTATTGGTGTCAAAACGAAAATATCTTCTTGTATCAAAAAGTTTAATTTCATTATAATTAAGATTATTTAAATCAAGATACTTGATACTTTCCTGATTTGAATTTGCTTTATTTAGTATTATGCAGGAAGGGCAAATTTGGCAAGTTTCAATTAATTCACATTTGTTAACTGAAATAATGCCATCTTATCTGTAGGTATAAACAAATCCTTCAAAACTGAATCTTGTTTGTTTGTAGAAAACGGAATTCTTAAGCCAATATGTAAAGGTTGTAAATCGAGAGGAATAATTCTTACTCATATGAATTCCATTTATCTGCAGATAGATAATATCTTGAAATTTTATGTGGTTGTAAAATAGTGTGCATAGAAGAAAATTTTTCCCTTTATTATTATACAGTATAGTAAGCATAACTTGAAAAGATCTGTTAAATTCAAAATATAGTCGTAAATTTCTCTCAGTGGAAGGGAAGTGTAGAGATTTTCAAAATGACAGCAGCTGATGTTTTTAACACCAATACCTCTTATATGTTCTAAGAGCTGAAAGATTGTTATGAATAATCCAACAGTAATGGCGATCTTGATTTTATAACATAAACACGAAGTAAAAAAAAATTTAAGCTTGAGAGCAAAAATGTAATCAATGTCTTTTTAATGGTTTTTAGTTTCGTTAGCAGTAAATTGGAACTTAAGTGGATTTTTATGAAGTTTGGGAATAACACAGAGGTTGGAAAATCTGTTTTAGTCTATACAGACTGAAGTTTCAAGTTTTCAGTGAACGAAGTGAAGCTTATTCAGAGCTGACGTTTCCAATTGGTTTTATTTTACAATAGATAAAAAGGTGATTCAGTTCTTTTCAATTAGAGATTGCAAAATTCTTGCAAATGATGCTACAATTATTACTGCTTTGTATATTTTAGTAATAATAAATGTATTTTAGTAATAGTGAACTTTTTTAATTTATTTCGCTAATCATGTTTCCTCTAAAACTAGAATTTTGATAAATCGTATTTGATTTTCTAAAATTGCACTCTTCCATTTCAAGAACGTCGTTTCTGTCGGTGGACTTAATTTATAGCTGGTTTTAAGTATAAATTCTTAAAGTTTATCAGCAATGCTGTTAAGAATGCGCAAGAAAAATAGTAAAATTCCTGCTTTAGATGCTAACAAACTTCAAACTAAGTTCAAGAATGTGTTTAATGAAGCCAAAAAATCTCTTAAATCTTTTACACTGCTTCACTACCGAATAACTATGGTAACTTTAGCATTTCTTCCAGACATTTACAGTGGATTTAGAACTTTAAAGACCGTGCACCTGATTTTATAAACTTGAAATTTACAGTAAATTACAAGAAAACTACAATACTGTAAAATTAAATTCTATCATCCCAATTTGGACAAAATATATTTTAACGGTATTTTCTATAAATGCAGACGTTATTTTCCACCCATTGATTTAAAAACACAAATCTTTTTTTTTTAATATCAAAAAGCATTAAGTGGTCTTCTTACGAATCACTGAACATGAATGCAAAAATTCAGAATTTCCTCCATTTCTTGAAAACCGCTATCAACACAGTCTTTCTGATAATCTAGACTGGTTACTGATAATGTTTGACATTGTTTTAAAACAACTTCTGAAATTAGGTATTCAGTTTTGATCAGATGCCAGTTTTACCAGTTAAGCTTGCATTAATAGCATGCTTGAATTCCTTGACGAACCAGCTACAAATATAGCCTATCGGCAGAAACTTTCTTGGAATGAAAAAAAAACCAGTTTTGAAAAATCGAAACTAACGCTTACTAAAACACATAGCTTTAAATGAAATATCAACTGCCCTGCTTTAGTGAAATAAATTAAAGAACTAAACCGAAATTCGCTATTACTAAAGTACATAAAACTAATAACCATTTTAGCATGATTTGCAAGAAATTTTACAGTATACTAGTTGAAAAAGAACTGAATCAACCTATTACTTATCGTAAAACAAAATCAAAAGAAAAGTCGATTCTGAACAAATTTCACTCCTTTCATTGAAAATTTAAAATTTCTATTCAATACAGACTACAACTACTTTTCCCATCCGTGGGCTATTCCCAAATTTCCCCAAAATCCAGCAAAGTAATGGAACCAAAAACCGTAAAAAAGAGCATTTTTTTAAATTTTGAACATATGTAATCAACGCAACTAATCAACCGCTATGATTTTCAAAATCTCTATATTTCATTTTCACTGAAAGAAATTCATGACTTTACATTATGCAGTCGTAAAGTTTTATGCACACCTTTTCACAACTACATAAAATTTCAAAATACTATCTTCCTTTTACTCTCAGATACAAAGATGACATTATTTCTATTAATAAGTGTGAAGTTACTGAAGTTTCCAAAGTTTATCCTCCTTGTGTAATACTAAATAAAACAACTTTAAATATGGAAAATATCGAGTATCTAATTTTAAACATTTAATTACAATGAAATTAAACTTTTTGATAAAAGACTATTTCTTTTTTACACCAATAAGTCAATTAACTGGCTATCTAATATTTTCAAAAAGTAGTAGGAAATACTATTTTTTAATCAGGTAATTAGAATTAAAAAATATTCTCTTCCCCCTGCGATGTAATTATTCTTGTTGCACACACACTCCAGAGAGTAATATTAATAAAACTTTTATCAATTCCTAATTCAGAAAAACTTTCATTAACTATATACCTGAATTACTCTGTCGATAAATATACACATTATAGAAGAAATGCAATCGTTTTTCGAAATTTTCTATGTTTATTTTTCGGTAGTGACACTCAGGCGATACTCTCAAAAACGTAGCATCTCAAATTTACATTACAGAAAAAAAAATCTGATGTGTACGCAACATGACTTCCTTGTACGGAATATTAAATCATAAGCATTTTCCTTCCTTTCATTTAAACTTATTTCCTCGAATTTTATTAGAGATGTACTTCTCATTCAATTAAATCAGTTCTCACTTAGCGACAAGACAAAAATGAGTAAAAAGTCAAACTATATGTATTAAAAATCGAAAGATATAGAAAAACATAAAATACCAAGTACAAATAAAACAATTAAAAAAATTAAAATCTAGAAGTAAATCTTAAACACTTATTTCCTCAAATAAATTCCAGAATGGATTAAGCATGATTTGATTCGCAATAATAAAAGAGAGCGTTATCTTTGTTTTTGCGAAGCTTAGTTTCTCTAGATTGGCAACAAATCTCTTATTCTGATAAGTTTCAAATGTAAACAAATGTGCCTGCTATGTTAAACAAAACTTATGCTTAGCCGGAATTAAACAACTTTTAATTTGTTGATAATTCCATAACTATTGCATGCAAGTTAACTAAAGGCATAAAAACCTTAACAGGAAGATAAAAATAACATAATTCAATCATTTTTAAAGCAAAAAATGCGCAATTTACAAACGCATAAGAGTAAAGAAACTGAGCTCACTGAGCTGAGTAACACAGCGGATATACAGGGTGGTCATAAAGAAACTCTTTACTTCTAGTGTCCTTTCAGGTTAACCGATCGAGTTGAGATTGCAAATATCTTACTTTTTTATTTATATTTTTACTTCCTTGTACGAAGTAAAATGGAAGTATTGTAATCGCGAAAAACTTCGGGTACCATATTACAGCAAAAATATTCATTTTGACCGTTATCGAATGCAATTTAACGATGTTTTTGCGTGACATCTGTACGAAAAGACAGAATAAAGGACTTTTTCCCCAAAAAAATTGTAAAACTGATTTAAAATGCATGCTGAAGAGATTTTTTCCAAGCGTCTGTGTGTACGTGCGTTCGTATGTATCTCGCATAACTCCAACACGAGTAGCCTCAGAACGTTGACATTTTGTATATAGGACTGCTATAACATGTAGATGTGCACCTCCTATTTTGGTTGCAATCGACCGCACCAAAAGTATATAAATTTATGTATATATACAGGGTGGTCATAGAGAAACTTTGCCAACATCTGCACTTCTAGAGTCCGTTCCGTTTAACCGATCGAAATGAGATTGCAAATATAGTTATTCGGAGGTATGCGCTCGAGAGTCTGTGAATGGCAACTCAGGGGGGCTTACGGTTACAGTTATAGTTGCAGAAACTCAAAAATATCGAATGGCAACGCCAACGTTTTCCGGTCGCAAAATGTTCAACGCATGCGAAAACCCAAAATAGCGTTGGAACAGTACCGATATGTCCAAAAACGGACGTGTTATGCATACACAAAAAAGAGTTCTGAAAACCGGCCAACGAAACACGATCTATGAGCACGCAGAAAATTTACATATAACACAGGCTGGTCACCAATCACAGAACGCCGATCGCCAGATATTCAGCGTAAGAAACCGATGAAATGCTAGGCTGGTACGCGAAGTCGTCATTCGGGAACTCGCACATGGCGATAAAATTACTCTTCCTGGGAAAGTTCGTGTTGAATTGATAAAACTGTATTATCAAAATGGGATGAATATTACTACCGGAATTACGTAGGCAGAATGCAGTCAATGACATCCTTTGGATGCAAGATGCTACACCTCTACATATAGCGAGGTTTGTTAAAAAGTCCTGGAACAGCATTTTGCTGATCTCGCATGATCTTACACCATTATACTTTTCCGTGGCCTCCGCGATACACCGATCTGACGCCTATGGATTTATGCTTTTGGTGATATCTCAAATCCAGAGTTTACCTGTGCAATCCGCAAACTTTGTCGGATTTAAAGAATTCTGTACCGCGTGAGATTGCAAACATCCCTCATGCCATGTTGCGTTCAGTGGTATTGTCCACCATTTCCATATGCAATGCATACTTGTCTGTGTTGGTACCCATGTGGAAAATATTTGATCTAAAATAAAGATATTCTTTTGTCCGATATGTGTTGTCATCAGTGATCGGTATCTTGTCTCTGTCATATGCAAATTTTCTGCGTGCGCCCTGATCGTGTTTCATTGGCCGGTTTTCAGAACTCTTTTTTGTGTATGCACAAACACGACAGTTTTTGGACATATCGGTATCGTTCCAACGCTATTTAGGGTTTGCACATGCGCTGAACATTTTGCGACCGGAAAAAGTTGGCACTGCCATTCGACATTTTCGAGTTTCTGCAACTATAACCGTAACCGTGAGCGCCCCTGTGTTGCCGTTCATAGACTATCGAGCGTATACCTCCGAATAACTATATTTGCAATCTCATCTCGACCGGTTAACCGGAACGGACGCTAGAAGTGCAGATGTTGGAAACGTTTCTTTATGACCACCCTATATATATAATTATATTTATATGCTTTTGGTACAGCCGATTGCAAACAAAATACGAGATGCACATCTACATGTTATAGCAGTTCTAGATGTAGAATTTCAACGCTCTGGGGCTACTCGTTTTTGAGTTATACGAGATAGATACGTACATACATACGAACGTACGTACACAGAAACGCCCGGCAAAAATCTCTTCAGAATGCATTTTAAATCAGTTTTACAGTTTTTTTTGGGGGAAAAAGAGTAGTTTATTCTGTACTTACGTACAGATGTCACGTAAAACATCGTTAAATTGTATTCGATAACGGTCAAAATGGTTATTTTTGTTGTAATATGGTATTCGAAATTTTTCGCGATTACAATACTTCTATTTTACTTCGTACAAGGAAGTAAAAATGGTTTGTAACAAAATTTTTTGGCTTTCCGAATTTCCATATGTAACTCTGTAAATAGCTCCCGTCATTTTTTAAAATATCTATTATACTTTACAGGCTTCTTTTTATTGTTTACAGTGTTTTGCTTTTAGTAACTGAGAATATTTTATTGCATTATCTTTGTTTGATTGGCTGTATTGAACTGACATTTATAATATCATAACAGATAGAATTCGCTTTCACGTTAAGAGATATTTTTGTCAATAAATTGCTTTTTATCATTTTAATCATTTCAGGACTATAATTGGTTAGTTTAAAATTGGAGATTCCGAAAAAAGATTTTTTTAAAATTTTTTACAGCACCTTTTACTGAAGTACAGTATCACGGTGGCTTTTAATTGTCAAGAATGACTAAAACGCTTTTAAAGGTATCCTTGGAGAATGGCTTCAAATATATTTCGCCTGAAAAAGCCTTCTATATGTGTTTCAGATTATTATATCATTAATTTTTATTCCCTTGTACGAAGTAAAGAAAGTATTGTAATCATAAAAAATTCAAGGCTTCATATTTGAACCAAAATATCCGTTTTGACCGCTATCGAATGCGTTTAACTATGTTTTTGCGCGACATCTGTATGTAAGAACACAGTAAAAGACGCTTTTCCCCTAAAGAACTATAAAACTGAGTTAAAATGGACTCAGAAGAGAGGTTTTCGTCGCGTCTGTACATATGTATGTATGTACCTCACATAACTCAAAAACGAGTATCCTCTGAAAGTTGAAATTTTTCATATAGGTCTGTTATAAAAAGTAGTTGCGCACCGCCCTTTTTGGTTGTAATTGGCCGCATCGAAAGTATATATACATATATATATACACCATAGCACACATATATACACTCTTAGAGAAAGAAAACGACGCACCGAAAAGATATAAAGCAAACAGAACACGAATTGGTATGCATACAGGTTTCGATAGAAAATGCAAAATTTTACATTTTGGCTTCCAATGAATGAACGGTTGTCGGTACAGCGCATCTGATCTGCGCAACTGGCAGGATATTTAAGAGGAGAAATTACGATTCCAGGTCATAAATTCTTCACGAATTTCATTCCGTGTACTCTGGAAGACAGTAACTATGCCTCGCATACAGGTGCGTGAATGATATGCGCAGATGTCAGAATTTGAGAGAGGTCGTGTAGTTGGGCTCAAAGAAGCCGCTTGGTCTCATCGGCGAATAGCTCGACATTTGAGCAGGAGCGATGCCACTACTAGACGACGTTGCCAGGAATGGGTGAACCATGGCCGCACACAGCGTCAAGAAGGAAGCAGTAGGCCTAGAGAAATGACAGAACGTGAAGACCGAGCAATCGTCAGAGCGGCACTCACAGCCCCAGATGCATCATTATCATCGATTGTACGTGCAACTAGTGCTTCAGTGACCGCAAGGACCATTCATAGATGGCTCACAGAAAGGGGGCTGAGGTCACGGCGCCGCTTGCGCCGACTACCATTATCCTCTGTACAACATCAAGTCCGTTTGCAGTAGCGTCGGGCTCATTCGTACTGGAATGTCATTGACTGAAGTAGAATAGTCTTCAGTGATGAGTCCCGCTTTCGACTGAGCCCCGAAGACCAGCGAAGGCGAGTCTGCAGACGCCCCGGACAGCGGTGTGTTATCAACCTGACTGTCTTCCGGCAGACAAGCCGACAACCAGGAGTGATGGTCTAGGGTGCCATTTCATTTCATAGTAGGACCCCTTTGGTTGTCATCCTTCGGAACCTTACAGCACAGCGGTACGTCGACGAAGTTCTAAGGCCCGTTGAGTTGCCCTTCATATCACGCCCCCTGGGCTTACATTTCAGCAACATAATGCCCACCTCTACACTGCACATGTTTCTACTGCTTGCCTTAGTGCTTGCCGAACATTACCTTGGCCAGCAAGGTCGCCGGATATCTTTCCTATTGAACACGTTTGGAGCATTATGGACAGGGCCCTCCAATACGATCTAACGCTGAAGTTGGACAGAATTTGGCACGATATCCCTCAGGAGGACATCCGCAACCTCTATCAATCGATGCCAAGCCGAATAACTGCTTGCATAAGGGCCAAAGGTGGACAAACGCGTTACTGACTTTTTACTTTGTGAAGCTCTATCACTTCAACAAATTATCCAATTTTTCTCAAATTGTAGCAATTTGTTTTCTATCATTTGTTTTTCTGTACATGTACATCACTTCTACCGATTTTCGTCCCATTCGGACAACTCCTTTTTGGTGTGTCTTTTTTTTGTCTAAGTTTGTGTATATATCCACTCTATTACTCGGTTACTCAGTGAGCTCGGTTTTTTTATTCTTATACGTTGTTAAATTGTGCATTTGTTGCTTTAAAAATGATTGAATTATGCTGTTCTTATCTTACGGTTAGTGTTTTTATGCCTTAAGTTAATCTGCATGCAATAGTTGTAGAATTATCAACAACTTAAGTGTTGTTTAAGGGCGACTAAGCCTCTTTTTTATTGTAGCAGCCATATTTGTTTACATTTGAAGAATAGTAAATTAACTTTTTCTGCACTTTTAATGTCTTTTTGCCAAGTGTTACCGAAATGAAACTTTTAGTTTTGTGCACCGAAATATCTGCCTTCTGGCCGACTTGCTTGTTTTTGCGTGAAACTGTAACTTAAATTGTAAAAATGGTTTTGTTTTAAGTGCATTTTGTTTTTCATGTTTTTCTACATCTTTCAATTTTTAATGGAGGTATTTTGAGTTTTTATGCATTTTTGCCTTGCCGCGAATTGAGTACTGAATTAATGGAATGGGAAATATATCTCTAATGAAATTTGAGGAAATAAGTATAAATGAAAGGCATAAAAAATGCGTATAATTTAATATTCCGTACAAGGACGTCATGTGGTGTATACATCAGATTTCTTTTTTCAGATGTATTTCAACTTTTAGACATTCGTTCTTCCATTTATATTTTGTAGAATTCTTAGTCCGGAGCTTGTTTACTAACATTTATTTCTATTCTGAACTGCGTTTTATTTGCAATAGTTCTCTTTTATTTTACATATATTTCAAAAACATGTCTTGGTGAGGCGTGATTTTTTGCTTAAGTTAGATTGTTTTCATAATCTCAGCTGCTCTTGTGAAGGAAATTTTTATTTCGGAATTACTTTTTAAGACTTGAAATATATATACAAAAAGTAATAAAATCATTATAATGATTCCTGGATCAGCCAAAGCTCGGTATATCAAAGTAGAAGAGTAATAAAAATAATTTTAAGAAATTTTTTTTAAGTCGCATATTTCTTAGCATCTGTCACGGCGAACAAAAGCAAGAAAATAATATATTAGAACAACTGTGTTTTTGAATTGCCCAATTCTGACTATTCAGGAAAGATATTCATTCCCCAGTCCCTATTTTGTATTTTCCCCCAATTTTGTATTGTTTTAATTTATTTTATATATGTCGGTATACAGGGAGAGAGAGATCAAATAATTTAGTTGTTGGACATGTAGAGAAGTAGTTTCAGTCATAGCTGATTAAACACTTTGATTTCTTGAAAAACAATGCTTTTATTGTAAATGAATATCGCTCATGCATCACTGATAAATTTTTGCTATGTGCGCCTGTTCTCGAATGAATTTTAGTTTTTGTTTTGCATTTTTAAGACGTTGGCGGAAAAAAGCAGAGTGAATAGTCTAGTTCAGCGTTAAGTGTGGGTCGCGACCCGCCACCGGGCCGTAGAAAAATTTTGTCGGGTCGCGGGAAAAAATTGTAAATACACATAATTTTTTATATATTATTTTTTTACATCAATTAAACACTAGGAATAGTGTCAAAGTGGTGTACTTGTACTCTTTCATATAGCTTTATCGGCAGCGCGTAGTGCTGCTAACGTTGGTAAGTCTTCCCCTTCCCGCGCTCTCTTATTTACGCTTTATCCACATGCTTGCGCATGTTCGCCTGCGAGTTTGTCATTCAAAATATTGCCTTCACCTCAAACTCACATGTGTCAAAAGACGAATTCTTTTTATAAAAGTTTTCGACTTTTTTTTTAAATGGATAAAAGGTTTATCAACAAATTCCAGAAATTTAAATGATGATCAACCAAGTACGACCAATGCTAAACATCATGATCATGAAGATGCTTTGTCTGAAGCCACTAAAGCAGATATACAGCTCCAAAACAAGAAGCGTAAAGCTGATTGGACTCGCAAATATTGTGGGGAATATTTACGGTTTGGGTTCACTGACTGCGACAGTCAAAATAATTTGCTGCTATGTGTTATTTGCAATGAACAACTTTCAAATGAAAGTATGTCAAAATTGAAACGGCATTTAGACACATTTCATTCTGAGTACTCTGATAAGCCAATTAACATTTTGCTGATAAAGGAAAGGAATTGATTGTTTCTTAAGAAAAATTTTAAAATGCAATTTTTCCTCACCACTCCACTTAAAAAACTCAATGACATCTTTTGAAATTTCCAAATTAATAGCTGAGACTGGGTATCCTGATAGTGCTGGAGAAAAATTAACTCACCTTGCTTTAAAAATTGTCGCAAATAATTTATGCGGAATAAAGGGAAAAGTTTATTTTTCGGAGGTACCATTATCAAACAATAGAGTTAAGCGGCAAATTGGCGATATTGTGAAGCATTTAGAAGAAGAACTAGTTGCTAAAGTAAAAAAAAAATTCTTTCCTTGCAAGTAGATGAAAGCACAGATATCGAGGATAATGCAGATCTAATGTGTTTTATCAGATGTATCGACGAAGACACCATACAAGAAAATTTCTTTGTAAAAGGCCACCGACAAGAACGAGCTCAGATGAGATTTTTAAGCTTACCAACGATTTTTGTCACCTGTCACGATATTGATTAGATGAAGTGTGTTGGTCTAAGTAGCGACCATTGCCACTAATTCGCGACCATTGGTGCCATTGCACCTGCTCCGTGGACCACGTGCAATGGCAGGCTGTCATAAAGGTTTGTTTCATAAGGTTTGTTCATAAAGGTTTGTTTAAACCAAATTCAAGAATTAGCCATTAATTGTGTATGGTTGCATTGTAGTATCCATAGATAAGCGTTGGCGGTAAAACGCTTGCCTTTAAATTTAAACATAACTTTGGAAGAATGTGTCAAGTTTGTAAACTACATAACATCTTGTCCATTATATAGCAGAATTTTTAATGAATTATGCAAGGAAATGGGGAGTGATCATAAACACCTCCTTTTGTATTATAATTCACGATAGCTTTCAAAAGGAAACGTTTTAAAACGTCTGTGTGAGCTAAAAGCTTTGCTATTTTGCCATTTAAGGATAGATTCCACGATTTCGAGTGGTTAATAAAAGTAGCTTAGTTGTGCAACATATTTGCTACGTTCAATGAATTAAATTTAAATCTGCAAATCTTTGATTTAAATATTTTCAAAGTATCGGGAAAACGTCGCTGCAATAAGAAAAAAAATGACTCTGTGGAAACAACGACTTTCAAAAGGAAATTTTAAATCTTTTGGAGCATTATATAAATTTATCGAAACTCATGTATAACTATTGTGAAGGAGATTTCCATCAAGAAACACTATCAGCTTCAATTCGGATCTAATAAATAGTTTTAAAGACTACTTTCCGGATATTCCTTCAAATAATATGTGGCTTAAAGATGCTTTTTCTGTCGAAATTGAAAAGGAAGAAATGTTTAATCTTAGTGAACAAGAAGTTGATAATTTAATCAAAATTTCGATCTGAAAAAGTGTTAGAAACTGTACCACTAATTAATTTTTAGTTGCGCTGTTAAAAGGAATATCCAAGCGTAAGCGAAAAAGCGATACAATTTTTAATGCCTTTTGTCACCACTAATACGTGTGAAGCTGCGTTCTCAGCCTTGGTGTATTTAAAAAATAAATATCGAAAAAGATTAGATATCAAATCTTATTTGAGACTAAACTTAACATCATTACCTCCTAGTTTGAAATTGCTATGTAATGACAAACAATATCATCCCTTACATTAAGACTAAAATATGTGGAAACAAAGTTTACTTCATTTACTAAAGTTTTAAATGAATATAATTGTTAGTTCTTTAATTACTTATATTTTTCTTATATAATTATTATTTTGCAATTTTTGTGTATGAAATCAACAAACAAATAACTTGATTTTTATTAAAAAATAAATTTTTTTTTGTAAATAGATGTTATTTTTTCATCAGGTAGGTCGCGAAAAATTTTAAAACCTCGTACCGGGCCGGGGTCAAAAAAGTGTGGGAAACGCTAGTCTAGTTAGAGTAGGGATGGCCAACCCGCGGCACTACAGAGTTTTAATAGTGGCATGCACAGACTTCCTACAAAATTAAAAGATTTGAAAAAATAATAATATCGTGTGCATCAACTCTGTCGATAGATACATACATGAACACATTAGAATAAGTATAATAATTCTTTTTCTCTGTAAGACGTTATAATTGATACCCAACTGAAATCTAAATGGAAATTATTGACCTACAACCGCATACTACACTGAAAAGCAAATATAAGAAACTTATTTCAACTGCAAGTGATCCAAATTGTATTGAATTTTGGAAATTTGTACCAACGAGCAATTTTCCAAATTTTTACGATTTGACTGTCAGATATTGTTGTAGGTTTGCATTTGTGACCAAATGTTTTCTATTATAAACGTAATAGAATCAAAATTTCGTTCAAGATTAATTACTATGCAGCTAAAAAACCTAATTTTGTTAGCATCTTTCATGAACTAATCCTAACATAGATGGCTTAATAAAAAAATTGCATATTCAAAAATTGCATTAATTAAGTACCAGCTGTTTAATAGTTATTTAGAATTAAATATTTCAACTTATTAATTTTTATTTTATGCTGATTTCTAACTGACTGCACCTTTAAAAATGTTTATTAACAATAAAACTCTAGTTTGTTTTGTTTAGCACTTTATTTTTTAAATGTCCATTGCTCAGACTTACATAAAAAATATGTTATTTGTGTAAAAATCCCATAATCAGCGTATAAATAACACATTTTTCGCCTTTTTATAATTTTTATGTTAGAAAAGTTTTTATTTACGAATATATAAATATACATTTTTATTAAAATCTTAAAAACCATTTTTGTTATGTTAGAAAAGTTGGAAGTGGTACACATAGCTTTTTGTTTTCTGATAGTGGCACTCTTCTCTAAAAATTTGGCAACATCTGAGTTATACAGGGAAGTTGAGAGAGAATGCAAAGCAAAATCTAAGCTCAGTTCAAAATCATTTCACTGCAGTAAAGTTATTTTTTATTTCATTTTATTTACATTTTAAAAAGTTAATAGAAAAAAGAAAAATAATGACCAGTAAGTGTATTGTTATCTACGAAATAAAGCAACTGATATTATTTTTAAGTCTAGAAGTCTTTCGTAAAAACTTTGATAAAATTTGGAGACATGTTTATAACAAAATAATTTATTCTATCAAAGATACCCAAAGTAGCAACAAAATTGTACGACGTACCAAGAATCTGTTAAAATATTCAAAAATAAGTTCGTAAAGAATTCATTCAGTTTGCTTATGTTGTAAGTAAGAAAGCCAGACGTACAAAATAAAATTTTAATAAAATAAATTCAATTTCAAGTTAATATCGAAACCGAGATTAAATTTCGTTTACAAAACATTATTAACTGAGAACTGTTTTCCTTCTCTTTATTAAATTTATAACAGCTTTTACTGGAGTAGATGACATTTTTAGATATGTTTGCATTTCAAAGTCATTGAAATTCAATCATATACAGCAGTGATCTCAAATTAAAAATTGCATGTTAGCCAAATGCACGATCTGGAAGTACCTGACGGGCAGGAATTTATTTTAAACAAACCAAAATAAAGAATTATAAACTGAATTTTAAATTTCACTTACTAAATATTTATCAAAAGATAAATAAACAATAATAATAATTACGCAAAGGGAAATTAAAATTTATGTTTATTTGTTATCTGTTTTCTAAAAGTTGGTACTTTCGATTCCTGTTGGTTACGAGAATTTAAAAATGCTGACAGCTAAATATGAAGTTTTCAAATCAAAATTTATTTCAAATAATTAAAGTTATTTAATGATTAATTTATTGAATTAACAACTAAATAATTTACTTTTGGACTTAAATTTATATTAATTAATTAATTGTTTAAATAAACAAACTATTTTCTTTGAAAGCTCACTTTGCAAATCCGACAATTTAGAATGAATAATGGCAAGCCATGTTCTTTCTTTTTTTTTAATTAATTTTCTTTCGATGCGTGCAGAAAAAAGGTATAATATATAAATAGCTACAAACGTCCTTATTTCTTACCACAGCTTGATACCTGATGGCTTCAGATAAAGTTTGCAAGCCTGGAGGAGACATACAATTTTTGAGTTATTACAATCAAAACATACAGTTTTATCACCAAAATACATCATTTGTGATTAATCTTGAAAACATGTTCCTTGCTCATTCATTTTTCTTTTACTCTTTGTAAACAATATGGCTTGTTCAGGTTAATCTCTTAATTAATATCCTTATTATAATTTTATTTGAAACTTTTACTCACGAGATAATTTTTGTACAAAAGGAACGCTCGAAAGTTGCGCGCAGTTCCAAATAACAACAATTCATATAAGGTAGAGATCACAAGCACAGCTAGATGAAATTTATAAGTAGTTTTAGTTTGTCTTCAGCTATATAGCATATACAGCAATTTTAGCTTGTTTCGAGCTGAGTTGTATAGCAATAAGAACTGTGCGGCTGTGCGTTCAGCTAATTAGTTAGTGCTTGATTCGCGTTAGCATATACCGTGTCCATAAAGTCCTTACCCGGTCCTTATTTTCTCAATCGTTGGTTTCACACATATATTTTCAATCGCAAAAATGCTTCTAAATGACGCAAAGGTTCGTTGGCATTTCTAAATTTAAAGAAAATAATTTTATAAAAATTGTGAAACATAAATTTTTATACGTTTCTCTGATCTCTATACTTATATTTAAAAAAACTGTTTGCTCGTTATAAAAAGTAAGACACAAAAGGTTTGACTAACCTACGACAAAAACTGGCCGAGATGTTTGAGATTGAAACTCAGAATCATATTAAGGGGCCGTGCAAAACTTGAAGAGCGAAATGTTTTCATTTCTACATGACTAAAAATAAAATATCTCTTAGAAAACGCTTCCTAACACTAAGCGATTACATGATAAGTAATTGCTATGCAGATTTTTATGAAAAATATTTATCAATATAATTTCTTCAATGGATATCTTATTCACAGAATCTGATAAAATTCGTGCTCTAGAAAACACTAGCATATATTGGCATGCAGCCAACTCATATTATTTGTCTTAATTAAATATGGAAAACATTTGTATTTTAATGAATTTTTTCGATTATTGGATTATGATTCCAAAGTAATAATACTTTTTGAGAATATTAATAAAACATTTTAGACTTTGAAAACTTTTAAATTACTTGCAGGCATACAAAATGTAAAGTTCTTTCGGCATACCAAATGTAAAAACTTATAAAAAATACTCTAATAAATCTCAAAAGAATATTAATTTAGAAGTCAAACAATAAAAATCAGCACTATATTTTCAAATTTTCACAGGACTAGTTTCGAAACATCTTCTGTTGATGAACTGGATTTTCTAGAGGCATTTCACATTAAAAAAAAATCTATCTGTTCTAGTTAACGACCCTAATTCCAATCCATCTTTGCCTTCAGCCTTTAAAGAAATTATGTTTTAGTTCTGGTTTCATCAACAAATGGCGCCAGTACTCCTGTCTCCTGTCCAGGCTTTCTTATCTTATCTTATCTAATCATTATATCTTATCTCGTTCATTTGCGTTTTTGCAGCTGAGGCGTGTTCAGCCTGTTATTGTATCTTAACTCAAAAGAATATTTCTGAATGGCATTCGAGGGGGAAAAAGGAATTTCAAATCCTACTAATTTAGATGTTAATCGGTTCCTCAAGGCAAATTCAAAATATCGTGAAATATCGCAAATTTTGAAATTATACATATCGATCAATTTTTGCCCTGTGGCGTAGTGGCTAGCGCGTCGAGCAACAGCACCACAGGTCCGGGGCTTGATCCTCGAGCTGGACTAGGTTGACTCAGCCTTTCATCCTTGAGGGAGTCGATAAAATGAGTACCAAGTTCGCTTGGGGACTAAACACAGGAAGTCCTGCGACGAGATTACCACTAGTCCAGACAAAGATACACAAGCACTCCGGAGCCCACGGTCTAGAAAGTAGATAACAGGGCACTGCTGGCCATGGTTTTCTGTGGGCTGTTTGTGCCGTCGAGTTTCCGAGTTTAATTTCTTTAAATTTAAAAATGCCAAAACATGAATCTTTGCATCGTTCAAAACAATTTTGAATTGAAAAATACATCTACGATCAATGGTTATAGAAATAATGGCCAGGTTAGGATTTTAGAGGGTACGGTGTATAGCAGTATCATCCTGAACTGAATATCAAATGAATAGAAAAAAACTGGAAACAACCGAATACCGAGGCACCAGACAAACTTGACTGATTACACCAACCTGGGAAGTTCTTCCACCTTATCCCAGTCGCGTGGCCAGGCATAAAAGATATCGTAGCAACGACAAACGACTACCTCTTTTTCCTTAAATAGCAGTCATGCAATAGGCATAATCCATATCTCTATGTCTCTAAAACTGTTAAGTACCGTAATTGATCCACGAGCTGTGTCATATAGCTTATGGAATCGGCTGCAGAGCCAAGTTCAAGTTTAAAATCACTGATATGGATGGTTTGAAAAAAAATGGCTACTTTATTTCTTCACATTAAATCGCATATACGTTCTTCATGTCATTCAAATTTCTCAAAATATAGTGAAAAAATTTAATAAAAACGATTTCAGCTCTGCGAATTGAGCTATTCCGTAACTCTAACATCTAAACACTTTATATTGTCTGCATTGAGCTAAACGTCAAATTACTAAAATATTCATCACGTTAAATTAAGTAAAAAAAAGTTCTAAACTTTAAGTAGAAAATTCGCTGAGATATTTGCAATTAATTTTTCCCGAGATTTTGTAAGTTGAACCATAAATGCTGTTTTACCCAATAAAAGAAACACTGATCGCGAAAAGGAAAAATTTTTGCTTTGTAATTAATCCCTACATCATATTTTGAATCAATGCTCCGATAAAATTTATAGGATAATTAAATTTCTGTCAAGATATGCATTCCAAAGTAACCCAAAGCAACAAATTTCCAGGAATTTCTTATCCAAAAAGGCTGAAAACCTTTTATATTTAACGTATTTAAAATCTAGTGAATTTTTCATTAATTGTTGTAAAAGAAATATGTAAAACGTTTTTATATTTACAGGAATGTTCTATCTACTATATCAAAACTATCATTATAAATTCTTATAGTACGTTGTTTTGAGGAGATTTCGAAGTTCCTAGATCATTACGTCAAAAATATATCTCGTAGTCAGCTTTCTTCAACATCCTACGTAAATTTAAATTTCCTTTCTCTGCAATGATTTAGTATTCATTAGTTTTTTTACCCCCAATTTTGTCATCATCACGTAACTGTTCTTTGTATATGATAAAATGATTCTTTTTGTATACATATACGTGTGCAAATACGTGAAACAGAAATGGATAGCAGACGTTTAAGTAACACTGAATTCTGTGAAAAGATAAATTTGACATCAACAGAAGTTTTACTTACTTCGTTTTGTTAACCTAGATTTTGGTTGGTTAGTTTTGACCGCGAAGATCCGATATGCTTAAAAGATTTCTGAATTCCCTTCCAATAATAAGTATGCAATCCTTTAGCGTCACCTATTCCCTCCTTCCATCCTAAATCTATATGCGTCTGAATCAAAGAAGATGTTCTCATCGGAAACCGTTATCGCAACTGGAACTTTTATTTAATGGAAAGGTTTTACTTTGATAGAAAATTTTTAACTTGAGAGGAGAATTTCCTTAACACTGCTTTTCTTTTCAACTCTAATAGCATGTCTAAGAATAAGAAGGAACTTTCTTCATTATCAGCTTTATAAATCTTCTATTAGTATTCGCATTTTTAAAATGTCAGAGAAAGTTGTCGAGATATCTGTCCATCTTCATAATAGATCGAAGCAAAAGCATAGACATCACGAGCATATTGGTAATATAAATATTGTCACTTAGAGCATATAAAATGCTACAAGAAAAATAATATAGTGTAAATTAATAATGAGACGAAAAAAAGTAATTCAACGTGAAATTTAGTGCAAATAAGAATGAAGCTGAGTCGCTGACTTCAGTTTCGTGGATAATTTAAGCCTTCAAGACTTAAATTTTCTTAATATTATACTATACAATAACAGTTAAAAAATTTTGACATTTTAGACGAGTCTAGAGATATGTAGCATCCTCATTAGAAATTAAACTTAGAATATCCTTTATGTTCTGTTTACCTGTAGCTATATAATGTTTGTAAATATACGAATATGTAATGCTTGTTTCTTCAGCACTTATTTTAGGAAGTTACATCTTTGAATATGTCTTAAAGCATCACAAAAGAAGGAAAAGGGAAGAGAATCTGCAAATTGCTGCTTGCAGGCACATGCCTTTTATCTTAACCTTAAAATGTTTAAAATATTTGAGACGCATTTCATATACTGTAAGAACTTAATTGAAATAATAATAAATAATAATGTTGCGTGCGTACGGAGTCGTAAAAGATTGAATGCACAAGTCTGTTGAAAAATTAATAAAATTTATTCTCATCACAAGAAATAAAACAAAATGCTGAATTTTTTCCTCACAAATATTCGTACAATATCGCAATGTCACACAGTAGTTATATTTTCAACTACTAAAACATTAAATGGAACACAATTCAAAAGCGCAGACAAACCTAATCCGATCTCAAAATTACAGCAGCGAAGTAAACAACAACAGTTCACTTAAACAATTGAACTGAGATGTTTCTCTCCGGCTTATTAAAGCTTTTTAATCATTTCTCTCAAAATAAGTCTCGTGCTGCATTGCACGGGGATATAAAACAATTTTAATTATAATTCTACTAAAAATAGCAGATTAAATACAAAATCCGTAACTATAATAATAATTGCACTACAGAACTTTAATAACAATAATAATAACTGCACTACGAAACTTTAATATTGCAGAGTCATTAGGTTATTTCGAAGCAGGAGAAATGAAAAATGAGAAACGCCATCGCTGGGAATCGAACTACGGACCTCTCGGTTACGCGTCGAGCGTGCTGACCACTACACCACGAAGGGATGCAAAGAATGGCGTGAGAAATACCTTATAATCCTTGGAAAAAATTTTTCAAGTTTCATCTCCCTTTGTCATTTTGCGCCGATCGTTCTTGCCATAGATGAAAACATTTTTAAAAGAAATGTTACGGTCTTTTCAGTTATTTTAAGATCTAGACAAACATAATTTGAAATAACATCATCTTTGGCATAAAAGTCAAGTTATTCATTCAATTTGATTTCAGTATGACGTTAACCCAGAAAAGATTTATTTTCTTCGTTTCCATAAGAATCTTAATTTCAGTAAAACTCGTATACTTCATATAATATCTATTTATTGCTTTTAGTGCTGATTTACTTCAGCGTAAATTTTAACCTCATCCTGTATATTTTTATTATTAATCCACAGTACTGCTTGTTGAAATCTCCACTTTGTTGTTGAATCCACAAATTAAAGTTGCTAATTTAAATTTACGTTCTAGAAAAATTCGCCGTTAATAATTTTATGCAAAAAGCAGCACCAGTTCCACCGTCATAATTTTACACACTTCTTGAATACCTCCATTCCAGAATCATGAGATAAGGAATATTTTCAGTTACACCTTTTATTAAAAGCTGGAAGGCTCTGTTTTAATTTCTAGAAAAGCTCTATTTAAATTATTATTCTCTACTTCTAGATTACTCATTTTCAAATCACCAAGGTATCCTATCATAATTCCTATTTTTAATATCTTGCATATCAGGCAGAAACGAACCTCCAAACACTATGCGCAGGAGCAGTTCGCTAACATTTAATAATTGCAAGAAACATACTATACGGGTATTTCTTGTAATTTATATTTCTTCTTCATACTCGTCCTTACCCACTAAACTTCGTAAATCAAAATTATAAAATACCTCTTTTATAAGTTTTCTTTTTCAGAATTTTACTTGATAATATTCAATTAATATGACTCACTGAAGTTAATTTATATGCCATTTCAATGATTTTTCTTTAAATATGGCATACGGGTATTTATAAAGTCCCGGACCCATTTTCATGTTTAATAACTCATAAAATAATAAAGATAGATTAAAATTAATAACATAAATGGTTAGATAGACTCAAAAAGTTTCATGACCCTTGTCGATGAACTTCCACGTGTGCCCCTCCGTCGCACGGAGAATATCAAGTCGATATTCAATTTCACGCCAGGTACCGGCAAGCATGTCGGCATCCACAGAGGCTATTGCGGTTGTAATTCTGGCTTTTAGGTCATCAATGTTCGACACTCTCCTCCTGTAAACGTTGTCCTTTACAAATCTCCAAAGGAAAAAGTCCAGCGGCGTTATATCAGGTGATCTGGATGGCCAAGGAATTGGACCTCCTCGCCCAATCCATCCTCCTGTAAAATGGTCATTCAAAGAACTACGAACGATGGTACCCCAATGAGGTGGTGCACCATCTTGTTGCAAAAAGACATGCATCTGATGAGACCGTCTTTTCTGTAAAAAAGAAAGACCCAATGACTCGGTCGTGCATTAGACCACACAACAGATTAACCTTTGGGGAATCCCTTTGTGCCTCACGATATTCATGGGGGTTTTCAGATTCCCATATGCGCACATTATGGCGATTAACAATGCCAGAAAGATGAAAGGACGCTTCGTCGGAGAACATTATGCGCTTCAAAAATTCAGCATCATCTTCTATCCTCCTTAGCATATCTGTTGCAAAGGCCATCCTTGGCCTATAATAATAGGCAATAGTTGCCAAAAACAAAAGAGAGAAAAATGCGATTAATAAGCAGACGATATTTAGAAAAGTACAGATACTTAGACTGGAAAATGAAATTATCTGAAATTAACCACACGCGCAGACGATATTTACAAAAGTAAAGATATTCAAACCTGAAAAGGAAAATATATAAGTTATTCCATCAATAAATACCATAAGTTTGTTTATATCTTCATTATTTTATGAGTTATTAAACATCAAAATGGTTCCGGGACTTTATAAACACCCTGTACAGTAAATCCGAAAAAATTTCTGAAACATTGTGGCTCCAAAGTTTTTCCTTTCCCTTTGACTTCTTTTTTATAAGCTTTCTATATAATGGTTGGGAGAAATTAAACTCTCTTACCAGTCAACACAAAACACAACACAAAAATCTCAGTTTCATTTAATCGCCTCAAATCTTAAGCTTTCCATTTGCTATTTGTGCTTTAGTTTAAACTTTTTCTCATTTACCAGATGTCCCATTTACCAAGAACATGATCTCAAAATATGATATTAAATCGCTAAATATCTAAAATGCAAATATTCCTCTTGAAATTTTGAAATGGATAAAAGCAAATAATTTGCGGAATATCATATTAAAACTAAAAGTAGCTTTAAGATTTTGTTATAGGTGCTGATATCAGCTGTTTTTTGTAAACGAATTTTGGGATAGCATTTCAAAATTTCATTAAATTAAACTTATTAAAATGTATCTGAGACTTAAAGAATATGCAGTCCTTTAATTTATCCTACAATCTTAAGTACTAAAAATAGTACATTAAAAAAAAGAAGAAAAAAAAAGAACTTACTGATTTTTTCAAATTTTTGCAAATTTGAAAGCAAAGAAAACTCCCCTTTTAAGAAACTCTCTCTAACTACTCTTAAGAATTTTTTAGAGTACATATGTCTATACAAATTCTAAATAAAGTAATTATGAGTAAATATTATAATACTGACTAAAAATTCTTTATGTACTTGAGTTTGAAATTGAGAGTGTTACTTCTTCTGAAGTAAGGATATTGTTTAATTGTGTTCTTCATGAGCAACTTAAATTTAAAAGATTATTTAATAATTTGATTTTGTTTCTGAAGATTCTTTTGGCTCTAAATGGACTACTGTCTTTCTATCGATTGAGTATTGTTTTGTGAGTTATGTTTTGGCTTTAGCAGAAATATAATTTGATCCTTACTTAGAAGAAAGACGAAACACTCTCATGTAATTTACTTGTTGTTAATTGATTTACTTCCCTTGACAAGTCAATTAGTCTGCGGTCAATGACAATAGCTACTTTTTCAATACTTAAAAATTTTTACTTTTTATTTTTGTTATTAAGGATTTTTCTTTACAGATTTTTATGTTCTTAAAGCATAGGAGGTCTATAAAATACTAATTTAAAATGCTAATTAAAATACTGACTAAAACATTTTTAATAATTCATAGCCTTAAATTAAATTTCTATTCTTTGGAGATGGAATATGGAAAGTTTTCTGTTTTTAAATTCTAGGTTTATACATATGTATATATATATATATTGCCTTTTACATAGCCCATGTGTAATGCTTACTTCTTAATTATTATTTTATTCTTAATCAATTAAGCTAATGATCAGAACTAATTATTATTAACTTCTGTTTACACTATTTTCTTAAATATTTTACGTTTTTGAAATGATGTAGGAGAATAAGTAGGCAATATCTGTATCATTATCTAGAAGGTCGCAGACGAAGTCCTTCGCTTGGAGCCTGAAAATATCGAGTGCTTTCAGTTATATCAAATTGCTCCAGCGAAACTACTTTCAGTAATAAATTGCATGCTTTCATAGGCAATTTTTGTACTGAAGTATTTCATTTGCTCAACTTCGATTTCATACAAATCAAAAGCTTGGGAAAATTTATTGAGTGCTACCACTACTCTTCTTTCGACCAAGCACTTCTGTTTTTCCATGTTAACATAATAACTTTTGCTGCGAATGATAGCCATAGCAACAATGCTTTGTTAAAACTGGACTAAACTGACTATTATTTTTAAAGACTTGATCGACTTCTTTCCTACCAAATATTTGGAAAAAATCTGTTGATTGCTATCACTGCTGTTCTTTCGACGAAACACTTCAGCTTTCCCGTGTAATATTACAACATTCGATGCGAATGTTAGCTTTAACAACAACGCTTTGTTAAAACTAGACTAAATTGAAAATTATTCTTAAAGACTTGATTGCAGCAACTTTGATAGCAAAAAGAAATTCCGTTTTTCCATGTCTTAAATGCAATATTTTATGTCAATAAAAGTTGGAATTTGATATCAACGCTGTGCATTTGTGAAACATGCGGATTTGCTAATGCTACACTTATTTCTACTCTTCAAAAAAAAGGGGGGGAACAATTACAAACTTGCTGTAAATTAATAATAAAAGATTTATAAAATGACATGATTTAACAGATTGGTGGCAACCATGAACCGAGAAAGGCATTTAAATTGAGCTGTTGTGGTGATTGTTATAAGGAAAATCTAGAAATAAACTTTAAAGAACATTATTAACTATTTTACTGCCGTAATGGAAAAAAGAGCCAATGTATCCCGCATACTTAAGTATTGCTAAATTGTTTGTTTTATGTAAATAAATTGAATATTATCTATAGCATATGAATAGATGTATTTGACTTACATATCATAATATACTTAACAGAGATCCTTGTAAAGTTTAGAATAAGACCTCTTTCTGAATGGGAAAGCGTCTGAAGAAATTTTGAGGTATTCCTGATAGATTAGAATATATTGAAGCCTGTAACGAAGTTTTCGTCTGTCATTGTCACGAGCAAGTACCCAGTCAAATATTACTATTTTTAAAATAGTTTCTACGGCAATTAATGTTGATAAGATTTTTTGTTCCTGTTTTTGAAGATGATTATCTCAGTAAAGCTATGACGGTTTTTAAAGCTGATCCGTTAATAATTTTGTGTGTTGTAAGAAGACTTTTATGGATAACATACGATGCCACTGAAAATATCTCGAAACTATTAATAATTTAAATAAAGCAGTTTAGTGTTTGAAATCGAAAGAAAAAAAAAAGTCAAAAAATTTGAAACCTCTCAGATTTTATACTACTCCCAAAGTGGCGTTTTATTTAACGTTTTGTGTATTACCTTTATTTATTAAATATCATGTTTTTCGAACTTAAACCATAAAATTCAGTTCAACAGCAATATCGCAAAATACTTTTAAAATGAGCGTAGCTTCAGAATTTCCGATACACAGTCTCGCGCTCTTGAGACGAAAATGTTTTTTCTTTACAATGTTGTCATTGCTTGCTTTGAAAACGTTGAGTTTCTTAATCAAAAACTCATAAATGCTTTACAAAATATGAATTAGATAATAAAACAAATTCCAAACTAGGGTTTCCAAATGCCCATATTCGGTGGAAGATTACGTTATTCAAAATTTGATGGCTCCAGGTACCGTTGTTTTATCACAATGCAAGAAACATATATATATATATATTTAGATTCTTCATTATTTAATTTCTTTAAATATAATACAAGGCTGTAATATTTGGTGGCAACAGTTTGAAGAGTCACTCAATGCAGAAAGTGAACCAACGCAAAATGCCAAAACGAAATTAATAGCCCTTCTGGGCTAATGCCCTATGAGCTAAAAATAAAGATAGAATTCAAAATGAATAATTATTTCTAAAAGTCTTTCTACTTGAATAATAAAGTGTCTCGTTGTTTATCTATACTCTAACGGTTTGATAAAGACAAAATTCCTTGTCTCGCGTATCATCCTTCTAACTTTTAAAGGTCGATTTTTTAGATATATTTCAATAAGTGCAGATGTAGGTAATTATTTTCAAATGTAAGTATACTTCATTTTTCATTAACGTTTTACTTATATTCCCTTGGCGCACATACTTCCATTATCCAATTTTTAGTATCTTTTTTTTGCTCCATTATAAAAGTGTTTAAAAAATATTAATTGCATTCCATTTAAATTATTTTTTTTTCGCCGTTTTTCATTTCAGCTACATTTCTCCCCTTTCGTACAAGAATCGAAATTATTTTTAAATAAAAAGTTCTCTATATTAACATTTTTTTTCATTTTCTTTTCTTCTGTTATCTTAATTAAGCGTTAATTTTAAAAATATATTTGAATACTTAAAACAGAATTTTTATCTTCCCCATCGCAATCTGAATTTCAAATTACAATCTAATTTCAGTTGCTATTAGTGATAGCTCTATGCCTTTTAAATGTACAATTTCTGAAATTAAATCACGTTGGACAAATAAATAACAGTAATGAGTATCTAAATCATTTAATTATAATGTTTTTCAAAGTATGTACTATTCAAGTTTCGAGTTTAAAGGAATCAATATGTTTAAGCTTAATAGATTGCTCGCTGCTCATTTGCTTTAAAAGTATATCTATATTCTCGTTAACGTTTCCTTGCATAAAGATGCAAGTTAAAATGAAGTTTTTTTAATTTTTAATAACTCTATTAAATTGCTTAGTTAACTAACAATGCTTTAATTTAAACCATGACTATGAAATAAAAATAAAAAAAAAAACTGAAAACTTTCAGATTTTATATTACGCCCAATGCGGTGTTTTTTTAACGTTTTGTTTGTCACCTTTATTTATTTAATATCATTTCTTTCGAACTTAAACCATAAAATTCAGTTTAACAGCAATATCACAAAATAATTTTAAAAGAGCATATCTTTAGAATTCCCGATACACAGTCTCGCACGCTGGAGATTTTTTTTTACAGTTTTGCCATTGCTCGCGTTGAAATCTTTGAGTTTGTTAATGAAACAAAATTGTTTTTAAGTTTTATAAAATATGAAACTGATAATAAAACAAATTCCAAATTCAAAATTTGAGCTTCAACATGCCCATATTCGAGAGGAGGACTACGTTATTCAAAATTTCATGTCTCTAGATGCTGCTGTTCTTTCACAATGGAGAAATATACATTCATTCAGATTCTTCATTAGTTAGTTTCTTTAAATATAACGCAGAGCTGTAATATTTGGTGGTAACAATCTGAAAAGTGAAACGCTATTTTATAGTGGCCGATGCAAAATGCCAAAAACGAATTTATGTTTTTAGCCTATGTTTTTAGCCCTCTGGGCAAATTGCCCCTTTGGGGTAAAAATATAAATAACTTCAAATTTAAAATTATTTATTTATGCAGTTATAAAATCATGCACTTTTAAAGTAATAATATTTTTCACAGTTTTTTAATATTTTGTGCATATTAAAAAGATATCTAATCTTGTTTCGTAACAAAACCGAAATTATGTAAATTTTTATGTGTTAGAGGTGTTTAATCTTTTAAATTTAGGAAAACACTGCTTATTAATTATATGCTGCATAACACCAGGTTAATACGCGTTAAGCTAAAACTTGTTGACTCCGATATGATATAAAGGTGAAACGGAACTAAAGCATCATTTGAGTTATTCATGTCACAGTGATTAGGATTATTTGAAGGACGCCGTTGAGGAATGGTTTGAATGCTGTTGCAAAACATGTTTTCCGTATATTCGGGCTAACGGATAGCTGTACTAAACGCATAGTAGTTCAGAGCAACTATGCAAATATTAATATAGTTTTGTCAGGCGTTTATTTTGTATAGGTGTGTTAGATTTATTGAACACCCCCTATATGAGTAATACTATTTTATAACTTTTATTTCCTTATATATTTTTGGTTCCAGCAAAGAAACCTAAATTTCTTGAGGCCCGAGTTTCAACCATAAGCAATCATTTTGCTCATTTCTTATTTAATGCCTGAAAGCGCAAAAACTGGGGGGAGGAATGTTAAAGAGTCTATTTTTAGGGGTTTTCAAGCGGCAATTTCGGAAAACAATTGCATGAATATGTTACACAGACTTACAAAGTATTCTTTATTCTTGGAATAAATTTGAATTTTTTTTATATACAGTCACTCTATAATAATATATCTTAAATGTAGGAAATGTTAATTTATGACATATGATTTGAATACATACATTCAGGAAATATTACTTAGTACGTCTTTTTCATTATTAATGATTTTAAGCTAAAATCCCTTAATGGGAATTACAACCAGAACATGCAGAAAGAAAAATAAAAAGAACAGATTTACATCAATTTATCAATATACTTCTCCTTCATTCAAGAATGTCTAGAAACTTATCCATTTCGGGTAACAAATCGAAGAAGTTTCATTTATAAAAACCATTTCATTTATAAAAGTTTTATCAAAGGAACAAGCCATATACTTGAGCATAATGTTTCAGGCGTTGACATTAAGCTATTTGAAATTGCGTATCATAAATCTGTTCCAGAAAAAGAGCTTTTGATTTTTTTTTTTTGATAACATAAAATGAGATGGCTTGGATATGGTTTTGAAGAATGTTTTGTTATATCGCTGCTATATTTTTAATATTTTGTTTTTATCTTAAGACGGGACCATTTCTTTTCATCTGGAGTTTTCCAAAGGTCTGAGAAATATTTTCTGTGTGATCAATATCTTGCGATTTCCTGTGACCAGCACAATACAGTTATTGTGTGTATGTACAACTTTAGTGTAATTACACATATTTGTCATAATTGTGCTGTATTGATCATATAAATATAGCAAATCTGTTTGAAAGAAACCAGAGAGCGTTTGATAATTTAAAACAGTAAATAGTTAAGCTGAAAAATGGATTTACACTGACAGATAATTCAAATATTATTTTACTGCTTTCCTTTTAAAATTAGAAAGTTATCTCAAAATAAAACTTTAATTCATATTAACAAACTATTATATACAGAGAGCAATTTTCCTGTTGCGCTATAATAAAAAAGTAAAATGAAAAACATAGTAAATTCATTATTGAAAAAAGCAGAATCAATCATTCTGCAGCCACGATATGTAACATATGGCGTTCGAAAAATCTTTTACTAACTATTTTTCCAATGATGGAATTTTTTTTTAATTTATAGTAAATACATTGTAAATTATATCGATTAAATTATAAAACAGCAGCTATGCACATACAGTATTCTTTAAATCTGTTCTCAGAATTAAATAAAAATAAAAATAATTCAAAAAGACACACATTGCTTTTAAATAATTTAATTTGCAATATAATTCATTGCTTTGATGTGAAGGATTTTATCCCAAAAAGGACTGACTATTTATTAAGTAGCATGGATATTTAGTGCCGTGGGAGCATAACGTAAGTAACACAGCACACACAAAAAACATGTGCAGGTTGTAAACTTCTTCTAACAAAAGAATTGCGCTCGAATCATATATGCCCTGCAAAAAACTGAAGTATTTAAAATATGTTGATTTGCGGAACAAAAATATATATAATTTGAACTGAATCAGTGAACTTATCAATTACTCAATGCTGCAAAACAAATGTATTCACTTCCTACAGAAGAATTTCAGAAAATTTTAATCACTGTAGTCAAGGGGGAAACTATGTAAAACATAATAACAAAATAGCAAATAAAATAAAGAAAAATTCTGATTTATAGTATATACTGACAGAAAAGAAAAATTTATTTTTTCTCGCTGCTGAATTAGAAAGTATCTGCAACATGTGAAAGAAAATTAGTGTTTCTTACGTTAAAAATATAAATGAAATAGGCTATTTTTTGTCAAAACGGATACTGAACTCTTTGTTTTGATGTGAACCATCGCTGTCATAGAAATATCACAACATTATTTCATTAAAAATTGACGCAGAGTATATTCTGGTGTACCATGAAATTCTCGATCAGATAGAGAGAATAGAAATACATGCTATGAAGCTACAAAAAACTTTTCTTTGGTGGGATATCAAAACATGAAAAGATCGAGATTCGTATGATTAAAAGTAAATGTAATTAACATTATAATAAAAATAGAAAATGCCTTTATTAGGATTAATCAAATCACAATCTAATATTTATGCGAAACAAAAGTAAAAATAATCTGAAAGGAATCACTGAAGTTATCAATTACTCATTTTTTGCGAAAGTAAATACAGTTACTTAGTACAGGAATCCAAATAATATTCACTGAACTAACAAAAAAGAATGAATGTTTTTAACGACATCGATTGCATTGCTTTTAAACAAAGAAATATGCCGTATATTTCTGCTGAAAGAATATGCTGTATTTATTAGAGAAAATAAAATAATTTTTTCTGTGATGTAAATAGAAATCGGTTTTTATCTCTAAATTTTTCTATAGTAAAATTCGTGAACTTTCTGTGCTATTTAACCGAAAAAAAAGCACTGCGATCTAATCAAAGTGCCTAAATCCGGAAACTCTTTTAAGTTTACAGTGCATACTTAGGATGACTTTGTAAATTTATGTATAATATATTTTGGATACTTTAAATAATTACTAGACTTCAACCTTTATTTTGCATTAATTTTAAAAGAAATAATGAAGAAGTAAATATCCATACGTATTTATTAAGATATTTAGCACAATTGAGTAAGTGCACGTGATCAAAATAACGTGACCCTGAAGATGAAAGATTAATGGGATTATCTTTGAACTAAAGCTTTTTTATTCAAAGAAATGTCAGGCAAACGTAGAATTTCACCAACTATTAAGGTTCAAGTTGATTCGGATTTCTTACGTTGACTATAGAATATAGAATTCTTACATTGACTATAGAATATTACAGATAACAAATGTAATAAGTAGCAAATCAGAGAAAATAAAAACATCCTATAATCTTAAAGACAGTCAATACTGATTTTTTATGCGTAATTTCCTTGTTATGGAAATCAAAGGGATATTGGGATTATTTCCTTTCATATTATCAATAGATTGTCTATTTTTGTGTGTAGTAAATATGTCTATTTTTGTATGTAACAGGTATATGTAGATAGTTTGTGCATCAAATTAAATATTTTGCATATATATTCATTTTCTAAAAGATGTATTCCATAATACACACAGTCTTCTAAATCCTTATACCATTGTTCTTACTCGAATAACAAAGCAAAATAAACTGATCTTCACGAGAATGAGTAAAAATGTTTGCTTAATGTTAGACTAAGAATGTCAGACGTGAAATCTAAACATTCCTATATAGGCGTGTGTAATAATTCGTCTCAAAAACACCATATTGAAATTAAAATGGAAAGAACTATTACTTGCAATATATTTTCCCTATACTTATTGAAAATTTTCTTTTTTTTAATTTTCTGTTTAGAATCTAAGCAGCATATAAAATGTAATATCCATAATTTAACTTTGCTTACGATTTATAAATACCTTCATTTAATTTAGTATTTGCTGATATCTATATAATTTGCTGTTTTGACTGAAATGTTTTACTTCTGTAGATACGAACTCAAAAACTTTGAAAATATGGTTCTTTTGAAATATAAAATTTCCTGTATTTGTTCCGAATACTATGATTATTGAAGAAGATTTCAAGTTCCTTTAATTTTAAATACACTTTTATATGATGCCAAAATATGTATATTTTTGGGTTGTGCTGCAAGGTGTGATGCAATTATATGTATATTTTTTCAAAGAAAGAAAATTGACGATATGTTATATTATAGCGTTCTCAATACGAAACGTTTTCTCTATCATATGCACATTGATTTCTCGTACTACTGTATAAATATGAAACTCATTTAGAGACTCATTATTTTATCCTCAATAAATCTTTCTTTGTACAAATTAACTCAACACTGCAAATTAGTTAAAACTACGAGTGCTTTCGCTGCAAATTATAGCCCAACATTTCTTTTCTTCATTTTTCGACATAAATTCGATTAAAGACATCATGCTTAACAATATAGGTCTGAAGAGGTAGGCTCAAAACGATATAGGCTCAAATTATTCCAGGTTTTAAATAGTCGCTACTGAAATACTAAACTTTACTTGAATTATTTTCTCGCCAATTTTAGAAAATCGAATATAGTACGTAAAATAACAAATTAATGAAATATTTTCATTCAAAAGGGGCTCAATATTAATTAATGTTTTGAGCATTCAAGAATAATTATTCAAGCCTGCATGATGTTCATTTCTTCTTCTTGATGTATAGTTTGAACATCACTAAATACGTACAACGAGTACTTTTAATACTAAGAGTTTCAATAATTTTTCCAGGAAAAACAGAAAATATGTGATCCAACTCAAAACATAAAAATATTATGATAACCTAAACTATTAATATACTTTTAATTACAGAAGGCAAACATTCTCATTGGCGAACAACTCTTGCAGCAAAACTACCGACACGGGTCTCAAGGAAACCCCACCTTGTAATCCACTATTAGGTTACGATTCAGCCATTCTTAGCTTATAATCCCATCGAACTGTCAAAAAGCAGAAAGTTTAAAAAAAAATATTCGATTTTAGTACAGAAACGTAGGTACAAGTAGAAGCTAGACTAATACCTCCGGAGTACCACAGGTGACTGAGGTACAGCAATACCCCAGTTTTCGGAAAGAGCACCCAGTGCCCCTTTTTTGCACAGACGCTATAGTTTATAAGCCTCCGTGCCTTCTCTTTTCCGTGATCCGAGCTTGACCCGTCGGGCTGTTACTAACCACTATGCCGGCTGGACATCTCAAAGAACGATTCCTGAGCATCTTTTCTGAGCATCTGCTCTGTTTCCGTCCGCAGTGTCATAGAAATGCATAACGGCGAGCTTCGCGCTCATGTAGCAACACAGATCTTTAAAAAGGCAAACAGACACTTTGGGCCATCAGAAAATTTTTATCTAACTTTTAAGAGGGTCCTCTGTCGCCTCATTGCTCCATTTCGGTATACATATTTCGCTAAAAAATTTGCCTATTTCGGTCTCCAGATACTATTTACCAGATAGTCTTGAATCACATTGTATATGAACTGTTCATTAAAGCATGTTGTCAAAGAACTAAACTATCAAAGCAATCTAGACCAACCATAAAATGTACTCCAGTAGCAACTGTGAGATAAGAATAGCTCTGTAATAATATCTATTGTAATTCTTTTGTCAATAAAGTATTAACTATGCGCGTGAATGCTACTGTCTGCTGGTAAACTAAGTGTCCCTCACACCTCTACTTATACCTCTAAACTTTTCTTGTGGAAAATAATGACGAAGTTTAAATTTTGCCTTTTCTAAAGTAACATTTACGCATAGATTGACAATAAATAATAAATATTGTAAAACGATCATATTGGTTTCTTATAATTATAAATATTTATTTCATTCAAAAGTTCAAAATTGAACTTTCTTGCTAATAATGCATTACACTCCCTATTAATGTTTTAATGAACAGCGGATTTAAAATGAATTTATAAATTTTCTCAAAACTGTATGTGAACTATTTTATACAAATGTAATTTAAGAACTTTTATATATTATTCATTTTTTTCAGGGAACTAATCTTCAATTCAGACATGATAATCAATCTCAGTCGTCAAGTAATATATGGGATCCATTTATTTGCTAAATGGGTTAGATGGGTGCGGCCTGTGAAATAGTTTCATTTTTATAATATCATTTCTCTCTTTAATTTATTATAGTTTAATAAAATAAGTAGAAATTATTCAATGAAACTTCGCAAAAAGACTGCAGTAATCTTTCAACGCAGAACTCAGGAAATTAAGTTGTAAAAATGCATTTTTAAATACCTTCACTTAGTACTTTTCTGTCTGATGCCCCTTGTGAATGGGTTTTGCACTTTACCATCAACAAATCATGCTCACCATAACCAAAAAGTAAAATCCAATCTTTCCATTTTCCGCATCACACTACTTTGTTTATTTGAACATCTAGTTCTGTTTAAAATATAAACTTTAAAGCATCCAATATCCACTAAATAGTTCTACTAGTGGTTGTCAACCTTTATGCACATGATGTTTATCTTTCAAACTGCAACATTATATCGCTAATTAATACAATAAAGATAATGATTTAAAAATAATTATACAATTTTAATTGCATTATTCAAGTTTATATCTTCAACAGAATTTTATTTTAGTGGTAGAAACATGTGAGTTGTATTTTTAGAAATGCGATACCGGCCGCTTATTTAAACCACTGGTTAACAAAACCAGCCCCTTGGTACTCTCAAATTTCCAGCAGCTAATAATTTGTTTAAGGCCAAACTCTTGGTCTTAAATTTTTATAAAATGTTTTTAAACATTCAAAATTGCATAAATCGTTTAATTTTAAGATTTTAATTCTTATTTCAGGTATTAATTATTACTTACTAGATATGGTCGAAATTGATATCGCAATTTGTAGTACTCAAATCCTCGTCTATTAAACTCAGCCACTCGCTGCCCAGACGGTATAGTGGTTAGGGAGGCCTACTGTGGTATATAAGAGCCCGGGTTCGAATCCCGGAGTAGGAATATCTGTAATGGTTCGTCCCTTCATAGGAGATAACGGTGCCTACCTATCAGGTGCTTGCACAATAAAATGGCCAAGCACTAAGTCGCCTAAGCTCTCGCCAATAGAAAAAAAAACTCAGCCTCTTAATAAATTCAGATATGTTTGGAACGGAAGTGAGTTAATAAGCGGCGTGTACTGCATGTATTTCTTTAACTTGTTAATCTTCAAAGTTAGAAAAACCATTAGATATTTATCCAAGCTTTCCAACTTCATTATTTACAAAAAACTATTAAAATATTATAATTTAAAATTCTGAATAAGTAAAGTTAACCTTGATTTAATTTTCAAATGTAATTTTTTTAATATTTTCTATTTAGATATGCATATTATTATTTTTTATATATCGATTTCCTTAATTTGTTATAGAATCAGGGTTCAGTTCTCATGCACTAGAATACTGAATTATACCTTTCTTCAAAGGTATTATAGCAGAAAATTAAAGAAAATGGTAAAAAAGTTGTTATAAAACTGTCATTCTGTGCTGTTTAATATAGCACTTATCACAGAAAGCTTCATATTGAATTTCCTCTATCTAATCATAAATCAATTACAGAAAATGTTTAAGTGAGACCTTTTGAAACAGTTTTGCTGTTTTGTATTTTTGTGTCGAATTTTTCGAAATTGAAGCACGTATGCTATCAAGAAAAACAGAAATAAAATTGTGAGCGGAATCAAAAGCTTCATGCAAAAGAATTAGTTCTTTATTTATCCTTCAATTATGCAGACAATTTCTCGTTCTCACAAATTAAATTGAAAGTCCTTCCCTTCTTAGAATTTTGTTACTCTGAATTCTCCGAAATAATTTCTTTGATGAAAATTTCATTTGCCTCGAGACAATAATAAATCATTTGGATGCTTTTCAATTTTCGGAGAGAAAATTACTCAAAAATAACTTTTGGGGGGCTGTAAATTCTTGTTGCAGTTATGTAATAGCAATACCAAATGAACAAATTTGAAAGTTTCGTTAGGCAAATCGTTTTGTTTAGTATTAACTGTATGAGGTAATGTGCTTGTTCTGAAATGTTCAAAATATAGTATCGTTCTGTGATTAAATTTTTGACTATAAAAACTCTTATTCTCTAAGGACTAAAACAATAATCATTTAATTCTTCTATTTTATAGTAAAAGAAATGAGTGAGAGAATTTCGCATAAGTCGAAGATCTGCAGAAGATTTTCGTGATGGTCGACCATTGGTGGCTTTGACATACAACAAAAATCGGAAAATATTGCTCGTGTCAGGTAGAAAGTATTAAGCGACAGGAAATTAAAAGTCAAGATGTTAGCAGCAAGCTATCTACAAAAAATATTTTTCACATTCAACATGAGCATCTTTACATGAACAAACATTTCTTTCAGCAATTCAAAAAAAGCAACTTGTCAGTGCAATTTAAAAACAGTAACGTCGATTTAAAGCTCTTGACCACCCCTTACAGCCCATATCTATCTTCAAATTATTATTGCCTGATCTCCATACTGAAATCTGTCCTTTGTCGAAAGAATTTTAATGACGATAATGACGTGAAAAGAGCAATTGTAGAACATTTTGAGGACAAGCCTTCCCATTAATTTTTTAAAGGTACACAGTTCTTCAATAACTAGTGTGAAAAATGGATCAAAGTACAAGGAGATCGTACCTAAGAATAAACTTTTAAAATTTCTTCCATGAAATACATGGGCAAGACAACAACAACTGTTAAAGTATTCTCTGTCTCTGTTAGAAGTATTAGCCCAGCAACTTTTGCATTTACCGACATTACTATGTCAAGAACCAAAACCGCAAGATTATTTATAGAAGAATTAGGTTTATTTCGTAGTAGAAATACGAAAAGAAATGCTTTATCGGAGTTCGAACTTCGGAAGCATATCCAACTAAAATGATTGATCTTACTCCTAAACTCCGTTTTAAAACTTTGATCAGATAAGTTAGGCTTTTAGACTATTGGTGTTTTGGTCCTGTTAAGTTAGGCTTTTAGACTATTAGTGTTTGGTATATGCATTTTCTCATGTAACGAGAGAAGGTATTTCTATTATTGAAATACCCTAATCCTGCGTTCCAAATATCTTAAGGTCAATTTCATATAATTAAAGTTATCCAGGTATCATTTTGAATTATTCATTAAGACAGTTATGAAAATAAGACTTAGACAGTTATACAAATAAGTTACCAAATGTAGATTTTTGAAAGATACTTTTGCGTAAGACATACATGAATTTATATTTATGAATTTAAATTTTTCGTTACTTGTCGAAAGGATAAAATTCGAAAAATTTTATGTCATAAAGAAATCATTCTTCTAAGTCTTTTAAGGTCTAGGTATTTCGCTATTTGCTTGTATCAGGACAAAGATTTAAGTATAATATCATCATATAAAAGATTGTGCGTACTATTATATAATCGTTTTTAATAAAATACGTTACCTAACCAACACTACAATACCCCATTATCTGAATTTCAAAGCATACGTTATTGGATATAAACTGAATTAGGAAATGTAGAACTCATTGTTAAACAGATACATCGCTTAACAGAGAAAACGCCGGTCCATGAAAATATGATCGCAGTGCCATAGAAACTGCATTCTGCATGCACATATGCAAGTTATGAAAATAATTAAAATGTCCAGTTAATCACAAGAAGTGCGCATTTGCTATAAGCGGAAAACCTACACGGTAAGCCGATCATTCCCAACAACGTCATGGAGCAAGAAATATGTGGTTTTGTTAGTATTTTATGTCGGAAACGAATAAGGAGTTATTAATCTCCTTAGGACGCCACCGTATACAGTTTTGGCAAATGGATGTATTCACGAGAGGTTTCATCATAGATCTCAATTCATGTGGTTGATCCTTGCATCGTTGCAGACAGGAAATGTGAATCTAGAGCCGTCAGTCAAGTCTGGAGATAGTGGTCTTAGGAAGGAAATGTTTAACATCATATTAAGACCGCATTTGCTCTGGCAATATGTCCGCCCTGTACGCCGTCATCAATAGCACGCATGCAATTATGACTAAAATCTGACATACGAAGACAGAAGTGAGATAACATTAGTTTTGATTGGGCAAAAGCACAAGCAGACGACAGTGGCAAAGAAATCGCTGGCGATTTTGCAAAGGAGGCTGCCAATAACAACCAGTATCAAAGACATTCCAAAACCACATTCTTATCTCAAACATCAACTCAACAGCGAAGCCTACAGTCAGTGGCAAGAAGAATGGAACACCCTAGAACAAGGAAGACGCACATATTACCACATACTAAAAATTAGCAGGTTTCATGAGCGGACCAAGACGCATCCCGACGCATTTCTACTGATTTGGGATTTCAAACACTGACTTTTGCATACATGATGAGCTATGTACATCGGAGCGCTATTTAATTAATGGCCAAAAACAGAAGACTTCACATAAAGTTCCTGAACAACAGTTTACAAGCATTCAGTAGATATAAAAATCTGTAACAAAACGTAATGCATAAAATCTGCAAGATAATGGAGGTGCTTTCTCTGCACAGAGAACTGTGCCACGCTGCGTAATAAAATATCTGAGGGAACAAAAGATTACAACAGCATCTATTTTATGGAATAACAGTGCTTCCTAAGTGGGTCATATGCTATTGGACGTTAGATAGTATCTTAGAATCTGCTTAGCATAAAAACATACGAACTGATGTGACTTGTCTTATGGATAAACGCACTGATGTGTCATGTCTTGCACATGAACTTAGATTCATTTGCCACATACTAATTGCACGCATGTTTATTCTTTTGAATTTAACGACATTGTTATTAGCATCATTCAACATTTAGTATTCATATCCGTTCATAATTAGCACTTTAAGCATACTCAAAAAACTAATTTACTAATTTACTCATAAGTCTACGCATCAGCTGTATATGCTTAATGCACTTAACATATTGAGACATTTCTGTATTTTGTTATATGCTCCTGAATTCTTTTGTATACTATCTTAGTATCATTCAGTGTAAGTATGTAACGTATAACGTTATTACCTGCCTGTTGCCGGATGGATTATGGAAAAAATTGCAGATGTACAGTGCCTTGAAATAATATTAAAGAAGCTGGGCTTTGCTCGACTATTGCGGACACTTGCTTCCTTTCGAGGCGTTCTTTAACTCGATAAGGGAAGACGTGGGGCAAAACTGATTAACCTATGATAAATAGGCTGTGCCTCTCTTCTTCCATGAACATTCAACAGTAAAATCTCGCACAGAAACATCAAAGCGCTTAGGTCGTCGCTTCAGATAACATGCTGCAGCGTAACCACATTCCACGATAGGCGATATTTTTAAGGGTACTTCGTATTTTGGATGCTCCGATATCAAAACTAGTAACGTGAACCTATCACTTGCAAAGTTTTTTGTTATCTAGCCGTCCGTTCCGTAAACTACCCTTAATTAGGAACTGCTTCTCGCAAATCAGAAATAGAGCTTGAGCGTTTCCGCCTTGTCGTCACATGATGTGATTTGACCAATTATTGTTTAGGGGTGATAAACGAAGTTAAAATTAGAGGGCGAAATATGCAGAAAGAAATTTTCAGAATCATCTTCTTTAGCGGATTAATTCATTAATCTCCTGAAAAAGATCTAAAACATTCCGAAAAAAATATCTCTCTTTTCTTTAGCTATCTATCAGGTCTTCACTGCTTTATTTTTCTTATTGTTATTTGAAGTCTTTTTTTTTTGGACGTTGAACTTGTTGTTTATTGTTCTACCTCAATATTTCATGAATCCTAATAATGGATTTCGTTGAGTGGTCTCCGGATAATTTAAAGCATCCAAGACAGAAAGCGGGTGATAACAGCAGTAGTGAAAGCAATTAAAGCATTTATTTGCAATTTGGCTTCAAGTTACAGAGCTAAAATGCTAATAAAAACATCCGCTTCTTATGAGCTGACAATGCAACATTATTTAAATATTTATGTAGCAACTATCTTAATTAAATATTAAAAACTGGGAAAATTAAGGATTATAAACCTTGCTAATTTGCCTTCTAATGCAACTACAAGCGCAGTCAAAAGCCAAAACTCACCAGCCATCAACACAGCGTTATGTAGATAGAATCTGATGATTACAGCCTTCCTGGTAGTAGTTGCCATAAAAGGCATAATTTTAAATTTTCAAAGCATGACAATTTAAACATTTTTTGAAATAAGTTAATATAATATAAATAAATATTTCCGGGATATAAAATGACGGTATAGAAGGAAATACAAAAGTAAAACTTACTTAAGCGGAAGACCCTTGAAAGCAATAGATTAGGTATTTCTTCTATTTTAGGGAATTTTTAATTGTTTTCTTTTTATAATTCTTATCTTATTTAGATTTCTTGGGAAAGAACCCCCAAAACGGGATTTTAGCTGTTAAGGAAAAAAAGCTGATGTATACACCACATGACTTCCCTGTACAGGCTATTAAATTACACGCATTTTTCTGCATTTCATTTAAATTCATTTCCTCGAATATCATAAGAGATATATTTCTCAATCAATTAATTCCACTTCGCCAAAAGGCAAAAGTACAAAAAAACTCAAAATATATTCATTAAAAATTTAAAGCTATAGAAAAGCATAAAACACCAAATACAGTTAAACCAATTATTAAAAAATATTACAATTAAAATTACAGTTTCTACGCAAAAACAAGCAAGTCAGCCAGCAGGCAAGGGCAGATTTTTTGTTGCAAAAAACTAAATGCTTTCTTTTGGTCCCACTCCACAAAAAAGACAAGGACACTGAAGGTGCAGAAGCACTTCACTCACTATTCTGCTAAGTTTTAAATGTAAACAAATATGGCTGCTATGGTAAAAAATTAGGCTTAGCCGCACTTAAATAACATTTAAACTGTTGATAATTGTACAACTGTTGCATACAGATTAACTAAACGCGTAAAACCTTAATCGGAAGATAAGAACAACATAATTCAATCATTTCTTAAAGCAAAAAATGCACAATTTACCAACATGTAAGAATAAAAAAAAGACTGAGTTCTCTGACCCGAGTAACAAAGTGGATATATATATACACTGGCGTGCAAAAATTAAGGATGAAGTCGAAAAATTAGCATATCAGCTGAACGAAGAGGTAGAGCGAACAGAACGACCAATCAGGAGATTAAGTAAGGTGATGTACGGTAGCATATGCGCATATATGCAGGTGGACGTAATGGGGGAGTATCTGAGTAGTATAAAGCATGTTGTCAGTGTAAGATCAGTATTTCTGGCAAAGAGATTGCACGCCGTATAGCAGTTAAAATCACACCGAGTTGCTGTCTCAGCGAGAAATGGCGAATAATCAATCTGTTAGACGACATCTGGATGCTTTTCCCCGAGGTCGAATCATTGGGAAGTTGGAGGAAGGCCGCAGTGTGACAAGTGTGACTGCAGAGTTCGGAATTGCTCACAGCACCGTTTCACGACTTTGCAGACAATTTCAAACTACAGGAACAGCTATCCGGGGTTTCGTAGTGTTCGTCCACGAGGAACCACACCCGCAGATGACCGGTATATTGCCTTACAGGCCAGAAGAAACAGGCGGCAGACAGCGGGAGAAATCGCTAGACACACGACACAGGCGACTGGACGACCGATATCGCGTTTTACCGTGGCCAGAAGACTGCACGGTGGTGGTCTGTTTGCACGACGCCCTGTACGGTGTGTACCTCTAACGCCTGCCCATCGGAGAAGGCGTTCTCTGTGGTGCCGGGAACACCGGAATTGGAGAGACAATGAATGGGGACGAGTACTCTTTACAGATGAGAGCAGATTTAGTCTGAGTTGCGATTCGAGACACATACACATCTGGACAGAGCGGGGAACACGCAATAACCCCTTCAACATCATCAAAAGGGACTGTTTTGGAGGTCTTGGAGTTCTTGTTCGAGCAGACATAATGCTTGGTAGCCGGACCGACCTTCATATCTCCCACGGAGGTTCGTCACCTGGAACTGCTATTGTAACGAGGTTCTTCTTCCTTACATGCGTCTTTTCACAAGGGCTATGGGTCCTCAGTTCCTCTTCATGGACGACACCGCGCCACCTCATCGCACAGTTACTGTCGAAGAGCTATTAGAGAGGGAAGATATTGAACACATGGATTGGTCGACAAGGTCAAAGGATCTAAATCCCGTTAAGCATGTACGGAACTTACTAGGGAAACCCGTGGCAGCACGTAACTTATCGCCAGTAACGATTCCGAAACTGCGATTGGTGCTACAAGAGGAACGAGCAGCAGTTTCTCAACAGCTCATTAACAATCACATATCCAGCATGCCCAAATGATGTGAAACCTGCCTAGCAGTCAGGGGAGATCATATCCTCTATTAAAGACCGGATGTTTCTTGCTGGACACCCATCACAGGGATGTTTCGGCCTTCAGTCGCATTGCGCTCCATACTTCTTTTTCAATAAAGCTTCTTTTTATCCCTCTGATTTCTCTTTTAGTAAGTGTTGCTTACATTACTCATGTCCTTACGTATTGGGGATCTTACGGTATTAAATGTGTTGATTTGGAAAGCTTTTGTACAAAGTTATATTGAAAAAACCGTCTCGTCCTTAATTTTTGCACACCAGTGTATATATTCTGAATAAAAGTAATTATGAGTAAATTAAAAAGTCTATGACCTGCGCTAAAGCTGAAAAGTAATAAACCAATAATTCATAATTAGAAAACTTTTCATATACTATCTCCTACGAACAGAAATTCAATTAAAACCATATAAAATTTTAATCAGTATTTTAATTATTATTTTTAAATTAGAATTTCAGAAAATTTATTGCTTAATAAAAGATTTTTATGTTGTTTTAATTGAATTTCTATTTCTTGGAGATTGAAAAATTTTTCTAACTATAAATTATTGATTTATATATACATGAATTTATATACTTTTGGTGCGAGTTATTGCAACCAAAAAGGGAGGTGCATAGCTACATGTTATAACAGCCCTGCGTCCAAAATTTCAAAACTCTGAGGCTACTGTTTTTGACTTATGCGAAATGCATATATACGTACGTACACTGCAAAAAAAAAGAGAGAGAGAGAGAAAGAGAGAATTCTATATCTCCCGTTCTACTGGGCCGCTTGACGAAATTATTCAAATTGCGTTCTTCATGTCTCGAAAAGGCGACTTAGGATATATATTAGATTTATATATAGCACTGTTCTAACATAGGTATTTTCGGTCTTTTTCTGAAATAATATACCAATCTTCTTACATATTCCGATTCTGCGACTCAAATTATGCTTAGATATTAAAGTTTGTAAAATTTGGTGCGAAATTTACGGAGAAATTCGAAATTTTAACTTGGCGCATTTTCTCAGGTTGCGCCAAGAATAAACACGCATTTTCTCAGGTTGCGCCAAGAATAAACACTTGGCTAACTTCTTAATACATGACAACCTATTTTCCTTTCCGTTTTTACATGAGCGTGACCGGAAAAAAAGTCACAATCGTTCCCTTTCAAATAATTTTCTTTATATTATATTTTTAATTATTATTGTTATTATTTTTAAGAATTTTTTTTTCTTTTTCGAATTTCATTTTAATTGTTTTAGTTGCATGATTTCTTTTAAAGAACTGTTTTAAA
>KK113060.1:2353-67524 GCA_000611955.2 Stegodyphus mimosarum | reverse complement strand
TATTTACTCATTCATTTTAAATATATTTATTATTATAAAAATTTTCCATAATTTTATTTTATTTATTTGAATTGCGTTTCTTTCGAAAGCATACTTTGTGACTTTGTGATGTATTTGAAAATTGCATATATTAAAAGAGAAAATACAGTACAGCACAGTTGACACGCCTTTCAATGGGCCGTTCAGAAAAGATATATAAATAAGAGAGATATATAATCGACTCAGGTTGCTGGTGCAACGATCAGGATAACACGACTGACCTGTAATGCCCATCGAGAGGTGAAGTAGGCGGAATAACAATAAATAAAGAAAGAAATATAACAGACATTTTAGCTTAGGATGATATTCATACATTGCTTTAAACAGTTTTATCATTGTACCCGCTGCTTTACACAATTTCATCATCCTACATTTAGTTTCTTAAAATGTTATTCATATTGTAGTCAAATATTTTATTTTTGAAATCGCAAGGATCAAATATCATAAGATTAAAAAAATTTTAAATTTTAAAAAAATATTAAATTTTATGCAAATTTAGTTTTTCTTCTTAATGGCTTGCTCTTTTTCTTCATTCATTCTGCTAGTATATTAAAAAGCATCCAACTTTTCGAAACACCTTGGTATTTGTGACATTCATTTTAAATAAAGTTATCACCTTCCTTTTCATAAGGGCCCCCAAACGGCTGAGCGGCAAAGTCTCTTAACACTGGTAGTTCGCTCCAGAGTTCGTATCCCGGCGAACGGGCTGGTTGCATAGGCGTTTTCGTGGTTTTTCTTATGTGTAACGTGCATACGAGCTGGTTTCGCTTAGAGAGTTCTTGACCAAGGCATCCTTCCTTCTAGGCAGATAGCCGTGCTTTGCCGTAACTTAATAATCCAATTCAATCCATTTCGTCAGTATTTGGTCAGCCCCTTTATCAGTCTTTGGAGGCTAAGCACTTTGAAGGCATGAGATGAAAAGAAAGACTAATTTCATCAAGAGGGAAAACGTCTTTAGATGACATCCATATACATCATTGGATAAATTCCTGAATCTTCAAATAATTCCACTGAGAAATCATGGGATTCTCCGTTTATGATACGATATGATGTTCTGTGACGTAATTTAAATTTATACCAACCATATAGTCGAAAACCAGTCGCTCTTCGCATTAATCTGCAATAATATCGTTTTTATCTTTTCCGTCACACAAGCTCAATTGATGGTATTTGCTGATGTTACACGTCCAGGTCCAAGTGTTTTCTCTTTGAACACAAACATTCCTTGAAGTATTCTAAAAGTATATTCAAAAGTATCCAACTTTTCGAAACCTCTTAGTATTTCTAACAGCTAAATTCCCCTTCAAATTTTTGCTTACTTTTCTCCCTAATTTTCTTCTTTCTTCTACATTTATTTTCAGTGCTCGCGCAAGAAAATTAAGATTTTTCGATTGTTACACTTGTAGGGATTTATATTTCTTTTAAATAACCAGTTAAATTTAATTTTAAGTTACTTGCCTATAAGCCTTCATCCCCCTAATTGTCAGTGCCAGAATATTGGTAGCGCACGTAAGGAATGCAGTAGGAGAAAAAGCTTAAATATCGAGTTCTAGAAGGGTTGATTAAAATCAACCCTTCTAAAATTATCGAGTTGATTAAAATTTTGAGAGTTAATATTTTAAAAACTACTCTTGCGATTTTTACAAAACTTGGCAGTTTGGCATAATTTGAGTCGTAGAATCGAAATATGTAAAAAATTTGGTATGTTATTTCAGAAAAAGTCCGGCTTTGTGTCAGAATACCTATGTTAGAATAATGCCACATATAAATCTAATATATATTCTAAACCGCGCTTTCGAGACATGAGAAACGCAAGTTGAATTTCGTCAATCAGCCCAGTAAAACGCGAGAAATAAAACTGTTTTTTTTTTCCGCAGTGTTCGTACGCACAGACACCACGAATAAAATCTCTTCTGAATCCATTTTAAATCAGTTTTATAATTCGTTTGGGGGAAAAGAGTCCTTTATTATGTCCTTACGTACAGATTTCACGCAAAAACATCGTTAAATTGCATTCGATGGCGGTCAAAATGGATACTTTTGTTGAAATATGTAAGAAAGAAAGGAAGAAAAAAGAAAGAAAGTAAAAAAGAAAGAAAAAATTTATAAAAAAAAAAATAATATTTATAAAATTTGTAATTATATGATAACGAAACTGTAATTAATAGTAGCAAAAATTTAGAAACTATGAAAAAATTATAAAACTTTTAAATATATCGTCTATATAGTATAAACGAATTGTAAATTGCTTTCGAAATTATCTAAATATTTTGAAAAACAGTTTACTCAGACTTCTGCCGATTCTTTTTAAGGGTACTTATTTCATATCATATAAACTTAAGAATGTGAAAAAATTTTCTACTAAATTTGAGTTTCAGAGCCTTTATGGAAAACTAATCGAAGGAAATGGAATTCCCTATGTTTGTTCACTCCTCTGGTCATAAACGAGGAAAAGTTATTAATTTAAAGAAATGCCGTCTGGTAAGAAAGAAAGCAAATCATGTCAGTTACCCAATTGCTTGAATTGCCTCACGCTTTCGCTTTCAGCAGCAGAAAGAGAACAATATTTAGAGCTTAAGAGTGAAATGGTTTACTGTATATTTTCAACACCATGCCAAATCACCAAAGCTGACAAATTATTGCTTGAGAAAAGTGCGTTTCAAGATTTGACATATGTTTGACACAGATATGTATGACACAGATTTGATATGTATGACACAGAAATCAAATTATGGCTTCTACATAAACATCTATTTATATGCATACCTTGGGATAAGCAACGCTTAGTGCAAACTACTGAAAAATGCTGATAAAATATTATAAGTGTAAATAATGCAGACTTAAGGTTTTATATGGTCTAGTCATTATATATTTAGTTTAAGAATATGTACTGAAGCATAATCTATTTACTGAACTGCGTTTTACATAAGTTTCGAATATTCAAAATTTAAGGAAAAAGAACTAAAATCAGCTGATATCTAAATTATTTTATTCAAAGTCATCGTTTCACAGCTTTCCAAAAAATTTAAGAAACATTTAATTTTTCTTAAATTTTTTGGCATTATTGTATTGGAAATTTATCGTGTAGTCTACGCTACAAAGATTATAGCATTTTCTGAAATTTTGATTATGAGTTAAATTAAAAATTATTAGTGCTTCGAATAAATATAAATCCTAAGACGTTTTTCGATAATACTCAATATTCACAGAAGGTTTATGTGCTTTATATTCCATGTATTATTTTCATAGACGACTTAATATTTCCATGTTCAATCTCATAAATATTGTTCGCAAAGCACTGAATTAAGGTAATCTATGTTTCAAGTCTTACGAATTTTTATAATAGGCTTCCTTCTATTGCTTCTGTAAATATTGTTGCGTGCATACGGGTTCGTAAAGGGTGTAATACACAAGTCGATAAACAGTTAATAAAATTCATTCTTAAACCAAGAAATTAAACAAATGCTGAATTTCCTCAAAGATATTTGCACAATATCGCAATATTTCACAGCAGTTATATTTTAAACTGTTAAAATATAAATAGAACTCAATTCAAAACACAGAGAAAGACAATCTGATCTCACCACGAATTCGCTACAATCAACAACAAAAACTAAGTAAACAACTCATCAACACAGACTTGAGATATTTTCCTCCGGCTTTTATAAGCATTTTAATCACGCATGAGAATATTCTGGTATTTATTCGATTTTCCTGGATAGCAAAAGAGTACAATTACGAAATATTTATTTATTGAATGCTTGTGCTCCTGTATTTTAACTTTTCTTGCGTAGATTTCTCTTCAAATAAGTCTCGTGCTGCATTGCTCGGGAATATAAAACAATGTTAATCCCAATTCTACCAAAAATAGCAAATTAAATACAAATTCGGTAACACTGCCTCCTTCCCAAGGACTGCTCGTCCCGGACAGTACAATCCCTGGACAGGAAGCCAGACTAAGGAATGAATATAATAACAAACATTACATTACAATAGCAAACAACATAAACAAACATTGCAATAAAAAATTTGAAACAAATTAAATACTATCAATACTAAATACATAAAGTCAAATACAAATTTAGAACGATAATACACTCCTCGAAAGTGAAATTGCAACACTAAGAAAGAATGGTCGTGGCGTTATGCAAATTGCAGGATCAAGAGTTTAGAGATGGATCTGCAAATGATTAAAAAAACAGATACGTAAAAGTATTACAAACCAATTTACTTATTATCTAATCTGCCCACCTCGGACAGCGATACAGGCCGCAATCCGGAGAGACATGCTATCAATGAGTTCATTGCTGCCTTATAAGGTATTTCTACCGCCTTTTTCGCATGCCTTCGTGGTGTAGGAGTCAGCACGCTGGGCGCGTATTCCAGAGGTCCGTGGTCCGAGTCCCGCGAAGGCGTTGCTCATTTTTCAATACTTCTGCTTCAATAAAAAAACCTAATGTCTCTACAGCCTGAGGTAGCCGTTGTACGCAGATTATCCAGGGTTTCCGGCCGTGGTCCTCGGTTAATGTCACATTCAATGACATCCCACAGGTGTTCGATGGGATTCAGATAAGGAGAGGCTGCCGTCTAGGGTAGTATGTCAAATCCGGTCAGGCTGTTAAGAATACGCCGTGCGACATGCGGCTTGGCATTGTCTTGCTAGAATACTGTCTTGGGTGCGCCCTGCATCCAGGGCAGAATAACAGGCTACACAACTTGCGTGACGTAGCGGTCCGCTGTCAAACTCCAGTTAATGTATACCTAGCAACGCAAAGACCTTACAATATATCTGACGGTATTTTGCGTCGAAATAAAATTACAGAAAATTATTTTAAGTGGCATGAGGTAAGGATGTTATTGAATTGATTATTGGATTATAGCAGATTAAATCGAGCTATCTGCTTATGTGGAGTATTTCTTGGAAAAATTGTTCTGTATTTACATTAAACATGACAGCTATCGAAACAGGATATTTTGCCCTCCCTCCGGTGAATATTCTTTAGATCATAATCATCATCATTCATTATTATCATCAGCAGCAGCATTCATTATTATTATCATTATCATCATTGTCTTTGTAATGGCATTTGTAATGGCAGGACGTGATTTTATTATTATTATTATTATTATTTATTTATTTATAAGCATTATTAACATTACTGTTTCTTTTTTTACTGTTGAAATGGCAGAAGGTAAGTTGGTTGTTAAAACTGAACGGTTATTGAATTTCGATTTTTTTTAAAGCGTTTTTAAAATTATACTGGAAGTGAATAAAAAGTGTCGTCGCTCTAAGAAACAAAATGAAAAAAATCTTACTCACCATAGATGAATATCCATTAAAAGCATTATTGAATTTCAAGTTACATGAATGAAAGATTTCAAAATGAAATATAGTATACATAAATATTTACAATGCAATGAATTCGAAAAAGTAGCTATGTACAGTTTGAATTTAGACTTACATTTTAATAGTAAAGTACCGTGAAAAAGATGTAGAATTTAGTATTAAAAAAAGGTACGGAATACTGAGGCAGTATTTAAGATAATTTGTATTAAACAAAGATATAGAATAGAGGATATAGGTTACTGAGGATAAGAAGGGTTTTGTAAAAATAAAATTTCTTCATTATGGGAAAATTTCAATTAGTGTTATTTATTCATTGTGGTTTAACTATAAAACTTAGAGTACCCAAAATTTTATTTTCCACTCTGTCGAAATAAACTCAATAAACAATCTCTAAAAAAGAAAGATGCCATCTGCAAATTTAATGTCTAATGTCCTTTCATAGGGCATGAAACTATTAATTACCAAAGCACACGATTTTATCTATCTGAATTAAACTGCTCTATAAAATTTTGAATTTAAGTTACTAACAGCGGTTGAGAAATATATATGTTATTATATTTGGACTGCTATGTGCCAGTAAATTTCATATGTAAAAATCTGGAACTTTGTATTTTACGTAATTGCAGCATAATTATTACTTTGATTATTCCAAAGCCCTATACACTCATAACTGTTATCACAAAAAGTGCATTTGCTGTTTATAAGTTAATTCAAGGTTCAGTATTAACTAAAAGGAAACAAAGTCCATAACCAATTTTTTTCGAAGATCTTGTTGCTATAAACATGCTTACCTGCAAATTAAACTTTTATCTTGCTTAATTACTAAGTATCAGGTCTTTAATAAATCGAAAAGAAATAAAATTGAGTTTGGCAGTACCAGTAACATGACTTCCCGCAACAGCACTTTACAAACATTGTCATTTTCTTCCTACAAATGTAAGTAAATCTGTGAATGCATGAAAATTTGTAAATTTAGCGAAAATTGTCGGGGGGAAATTGTTTAACATCTGTTTTTATTAGGCTATCAGAAAAGAGGAAAAATCAAACTGAATTTTTTCTTAATTAACAAATTAAGGACAGATTGGCCTACAAACTTGAATATAAGAATATCTATACTTTTCTTTCATTATTATGTTCGAATGGATTAAGGCAGCGTTTTTCAACCTTTCAATTATTCGCGGCCCAGTTTTCGATCGTAATTTTCATCGCGCCCCCTCCCACGCATAGAATAAAATGTATATAGCAATAATATATATTGAGTATTTTGATTTCTGTTTTTAAATTATTCTTAACTAACTGCCAAAACAAGAGTAAAAGCGAGCAACGTTGGCGAAAAAACACATTTGACATTTTGCCAAGCGGGCGGCGAACAGATGAAGCGAATGGAAGCGGGGAAAATTTAAATATTATATTTGAAATGAAAGCCAAACAGAGCGATAACGTTAGAAGAATATGAAAGCACAAAAATTCGCTAATTAAAGTTAACCCAGATGGGGTGAGCTAAATTTAGAAGCTAGGAATACATTTTTGGAATAATAAAGGAAATAAAACAGAAGTAATTCGAGTCGATTGCTATCGAATCTATCGTATGTTACATATGTTTTCGTGTTAACCGCAATTCACTATATTACACTCATATCCATACATTAAGGATAATTCGGACTCAGGCGAAAATCGAACTCTAAAATAAATATATCACCTGTAAAATCACTACACACATCTTCAAGAATCATATGCAAATTTCAGGAAGTAACCAGATGACACCGATGGTACGTCACAATGACGAGAGCAGGAATATAAGGAATACAGGCAAATAAGTAAAATTGTTCGCAGGCGCTTTATAAGCATTTCAGTGCAATAACCGAACAGTTATGACACAAAGGACGCATTTGGATGATTTTTACGTGGTAGAATTATCGGCCGACTGGAATGTGGGCATACCCAACTGGAAGTATCAGACGAACTTGGAATTACTCAGAGTGTCATATCCAGGCTTTGGCAACGATTCCAAGATGATGGTAATGTGAGTAGACGTGACAGCACAGGTCGCCCCAGAGTTACAACGCCGAATGAGGACCGGTATTTGGCAGTTACTGCCAAAAGAAACTGGCGGAACACAGCCTCTGACCTGTCTCGTCAGCTATCTTCAGCCACTGGTACGACAATTTCAAGGCAGACTGTGTACAGACGCTTAGGGCAGATTGCTCTATATGCTCGTAGACCTGTCAGATGCGTTCCGCTTGCTGCAACTCATTGTCGCCTGCGGTTAGCCTGGAGTAGAGACCATGCATTGTGGACACCGCAACAGTGAGCTTGTGTGGTGTTTTCCGACGAGTCCAGGTTTAGCTTGCAGTCTGATTCTCGCCGGACTTTCATATGGAGAGCTCCAAGTACCCGTTACCACCAAGAAAACATCACTGAACGACACCGTTACGGTGGTGCAGGAGTGCTCGTTGGGGTGGAATTATTCTGGGTTCCAGAACTGACCTGCATGTTCAAACTGGAACCATAACAAGCCAAATCTATCGGGACGTCATTCTGGAACAACATGTACACTGTAAAAAATTTTAGTCCAACGTTACACCATTTAATGGTTCAAAATCAAAGATAGTACCAAAACATGGTTCACTTGATTTTACGTTTCACTGATATTTGGTGAAACGATCCAACTAGGTAAACGTTTCACTATTTTTAAGGAATACTTCGTAGCCAATCAAACCGAATGGCCGACGAGTTGCTATTCCATCTTTAGAAAGTTTAATGGCGGCTGTTTGAATCTGTTAACGGATAGTCGGTTGTGTATTCGATAATTACAAGGTACGTATATTTTTGGTTTGTTTCCTTTTTGATTTATGTATTAATGAAATGTAAGATACAAAATAGTATTAAAATGCATTCGCAGTAACTTTTTAATGATTTTGTTGGAATGAGTGGCGTTAGTGCTGAAGCCTACTTTCACCATTTGGTTATTACTACTGTATAGAACGTAGCTGAATAGAAGTCTAAAAAGAGATTCCCGAACATTCTTGGTGAAAACATTATTATAACATAATGTGTAGTTCTGCATATATTATGTAATATGTATTTCTATAAAATACGTTATAGTCATTCTGTAGAAAATAGAATACTACAATACAAACATAGAATGTTCTGTCAGCATCAGTATTGGAATATAATAGTTCTTACGCTGTTTGTGAACTTGAGAAATAAGAAGCACATAATTCATCTGAATCGTTAAAAAAACTTTTTTGACATGAAAATTTAAGTCTTGTTGTTTAAAACTAAATTTATGGTTTAATTTTTCTCTAGATGAAAATCTTGGTACAGTGTCAATCATCATTGAAAGTGCTAAAAATTTCAGATTATGGTCAGCTTACTGTTATTAACTACGCTTAATATCCAAGTTTTTTTATCTCTGTAAAAATGTGCTGATGATTTCAAAGAGTATGTTGATTATGAAAACTTTCCCTAGGGATCCCAGCAAAATTGAAAGTTATTGATTGACATGATAAAACTGTATTTGGAATATTTTGTTGAAGTAGCAAGTTTTTTTATTGCTTTGTGAAAATTTTTGTTTATTAAATCTTATTGTTTGATTAAAACCATTTTGAAATATTATCTAAACTTTCCTTTTTACGAGAAGAATTTTTTGATAAAGATGCATTGAATTATTGTTATTTAGCCATGTTTTTAAATATTCTGTTCGAAAGCATCCTTATTTGGCCAAACTTGGTATTTAAAAATTTTGTTTTTCAATATTTCATATAATAATATATATTGAACTTGAACAGTTGTGTTTATTATGCATACTGTTATGACTGCTCACCAAGCTACTACAAAAATGCCAACAATTTATAGATTTTGTTCTAGGTACTCATTCAGCTTAGCATCAAACTGCCACAAATGTTGGAATTTAAGAAATTCTGTACATTTTCTCTGCCAAACTGGGAGTAAATTTCTGTTTTACTTATCATTCAAAATGTATCTTAATTTGTGCTTTTACAGATACATTGTTAATTTGTTGAATTTCTCAAGATCAAGAAAGATTTTGCCAAACTGGTAGTATTTTTAATAGCCGAAATGACAAAAATAATTATCTCTTAACCCCTCTTATAATCCTGCAAAATCATGTTTTGTAGTTTGAGGTGGAACGTAAATGAATTTTGACTATGGTTTCTGATTTTAAGAAATAACTTTGCATTAAGAATTTAATTAATATCAGGCATTTAAAATAATAGCAAATAAGAGACTTTTTTTTTCTGAAGTAGTTAAGATGTGCTATTGAAATTGTATTTATTTGTGTTTAAATCTGCAAAACGAAGTTTGATTGTTTAAAAATATAATTGATTATTTCTAACCAGTTAGAATATGAGCTAAGTGTTATTTCTTCATATGTCATTTCGTTAGTGGTAAATATGGCAGAATATTAGAGTAATTGACATTGTTTATTTTTTATTTGATATCAATAATTCATAGATGCATTAACTTCTTTTATAATTGGAGAGCATAACACAAAGATTTAATTTAAGTACTATTTTTTTAACTGTGCAGTATAATTTATTGTTAAGGGTAACAAATATTGCCAAATACGGTTAACGTCATTTAGAAAGCATTACATTAGTGTATGTGAGAAAAGAGCCTGTTATATAGGAAATAAATGAAGATAATTGTGCAAAACTGATGCTGTGGAATTTCCTTGAATATTTTTGCAAGTTGATTTTTGGTTTATATAATCTAAACCTTATTTTTTATTTGAATAATTTAAACTTTTTGCTTAATTTTACTTGTGAAGTCATCCAAAATAACATTTTGTTTCGAAGACATCCATTTTTTTTAATTCAAATAATATGCAGAGGACTATTTGTACTTTACCTTTTTTGTAATTATTTTAGGTAACTTTTAAGTGCTTATACATGAATACAATAAAAACGTTTGATAAATTTAAATTAAATGTATATTTTATAGTTATTTTGATGTAAATATTAATATTCTTTCAAGATGACAGTAATAAAGGTAAAGTAAATTTTCAGTTTAAATTCTCAGAGTATAAGTCTCTGATTTGTATCAGTAACTGTACATGTAATTGCTCCAGTTTTCTTTTTAATTATTTCAAATTGCTGAAATATTCAAAATATTCAGTTTTTAAGCTGTTATATTTTCAAAATATATTACTACAAAAAGTTGTGTTTCTGAAAATTTCCACTTTCTTAGCTAACAGTGCTTTTTGCAATCATATCATTGTATCAAGGGATCCCAATCGCCTCCAGGCGGGCAAGTGGCCCCAAGGTGGGCATGGAAATTTTATAGGGAGTCGATGAAGATCTGGGCATTGACAGCCGAATTTGCAGTGGCAATTAATCAGCATAGTCAAGATTCCTATTGATTCCAGAAGTGCAGGTACGTATATGCTTTATTTCAGATTTTAAATGTCATACAAGAATAATATCCCAAAATAAAAGTTGTTACCAAACCAACATTGCCTTTTCCCTCTTCTAACCTAGTATAAGTAGACTTGAGTCAAGTCAGCAATTTACTATGGGAAGAAAGAAACAGGTTGAATATTTGTAATGGAAGTGATTTGAGAATTGAGCAGTTTTATGCCAAATGCTAAAAGAATTACATGAATGCACAGATCAATTAATTATTCATACTTCTGTGTAATTAAAATTGAAGTTTTGTGCAGTTAAAATCCGTCATTTTGTTTCTGACAACTTGTTTATATTTGTAAAATTAAAAATAAAGATTAAAAAAAATAAATCCAATAAACCATTTTTTTAATTTTTGTTCAAAATTTTAGTTTGCAATTATTTGTATTTTGATTATGCTGCATTACAGAGAAAAATGAAAGGGGTTCGATGAAGAAAAGGTTTTTCTAAAATTCTTTTAAAAGGGGTTTATGTAAGAAAAAACTTGAGAACCCATGCTTTGCTTTACATAAGAAAAATTTTCCAAAATCTAGCTTCTCTATTTTTACCTTTACTAACTTGTATTATTCTTATTTTTAAATGTAATGTCATATATTACATATAATTTTCAAAAACGTTTTGGTATTTTCTGATTATTCATCCCCATTAAAAAGTCACAAATTGATTGCTGACTGGAGGGAGATATTTGTTTGGATATCCTTATTTCTAGTTTAAAAATGCTGCTTTCATAATTTCTTTTCTTTTTCCATATAAGACATGCAGTCTTTTTGGGTTTTTTCCACTCTTCTTTTCACGTACACAGCGATCTGCTTTCACTGAAGGAAGCAGCAGAGAATTCCAGAAACTTAGCATTTTGAACAACCATGGCATCAAAATCATAAAATGACACACATGAAAAAAAAAAGGACATGATGCCTTTAAACAAGTCTTATTGCACTGTATGTGTGTAGGAAGTTAAGTCTGAGATTTCGCCGATGAAAACTGCAATATGCTATTCACCGCTATACTGAAACACAGAAATTCCCATAGAAGGGATCATAATCTGCCGTCGTACTGGTGAAATGTCTGGAAAGCCATTTGGGGTTGCTATGGGCACAACTAAATTGCCACATAAATATATTTGGGTAATATTGGTAGGTTTATAATAGTAAAATAAACACTTTGGTGCTGGTATAATAATGTAATCCAGCTAATTTTCTTAATGTTTTGTATTTTTTTAATGCTTAATGTTTTATAATTCTTATAATTGTGTATTTTTTACTAAATATACCTTTAGATGTGTAGGCATATTAATATACATTATATATTAGATTTTTTTAAATACCGGTGGAATGTATGCTCTACCAGCAGCAACACATTTCAACATAAATATTTTTTGGCGGCATGATGCAATGCCTCATCAGTACATTTTTGTGCTTCTTTGCTGGGTTCGGGGATAGTCTTAATACCTCCTTTTTTAAAAAATAAAATCCTCAATATCTCAAAGTATTGATGTTCGGCCAGCCATATATTTGATATTTAGCCCTGGTATTTGACAAAAATTGTTTTTAATGCATCTTCCTTTTTTATTGTGTTTTTGTTTCTTCTATACTTTTTATTAGAAACTAAAAGTAAAACTAACATTTTACTACCAGTAATGATATGGTTGATACTGTTTAACACTGGCATTTCGACCCAGGTTTGAATCCATGCAAACGCACTGCCTGCATGTTTGGCTTCCTCCATGTGTAACATGAATGCAACCCAATGTACATACCCTAGTCAGATAGCAATCGAGTGGCTTGCTGCATCCAAATAAACCAATCAAAATGAATATTTAAGTTTTTATTAATTAAATTTAATATATTATGGATGCTTTATGTTATTTTTAGTATATATTGCAATGATAGTATATATTTGTTGTAACTTATATACTAAAACACAGAAACATCAGTCAGTATAACCTAGTAATACTAATAGTAACATCAGTCATGATACGAGGGTGAGAATTATGAAAGAAAAAATAAATATAAAATTAATAGTTTAGATAATGCATGATGTTATGTAGCTGTGTATTAACGCTTCTTTTTTTAGGTTCCCAATGATGTTGAAATAGAGCTACAAACAGTATCTAAAAGATGTTGTCTTCTTTCAATCACTGGTTGTGAAGGCCTGACCCTGTACTCCCCAAGACTACCTCGACATCCATGCAAGATCAGAATGTGTTGTGACTTATCTCAATTGGAACATTAGAACAAGCTTATGAAATTCATCCTGGCAAAAGAGTGCAGTCACCAAATGGTGCGTTATGAGGTACACCGTCGCTGAGCTTGATATAATGTGCTTGTCAGACCACTGTGCCCACAAATTACCACCCGTTGCATTTCCGATACAACCAACAGTGTGAAAAATCACTGATCTAATGTTGAGTACCATGCATTCTTTGCGTCTCTCTTCTAATGATTATGAACTGCAAGAACTGTTTAAGTATATGAGACAACCATTAAATTGTTAAATAAAAAATTCTAAATTTGGGTTTCATGATATTGTTAAATATCCTATTGAAATTTTCACAAATGTATTAAAATGACTACTACATACACTTGTGTTTTCTGAGATTTATTGGTTTAAATACTCCAGGATATGAAACTGCAAAATGCTTTTTGTCAATATTATAAGTAATGGTAAATATCCGCCCATGCATGCTTTACAAGTACATTTATCTTATTTATTTCATACAATTAAAGTTTTCAAGTTAGAAGAATGTTATTGATGTATGTCCTGTTTCTATATAAGCATAATAATGTATGCTAATTATTCAGAAGTACTTGTTATTAAATTCTGAAAAATAATGATTAAAATATTTATAAAATATACGTAATCATTCGACAGGTTTTATGAGTAGTTTCATTTTAAATTTCTTAAACAGAATATAAGTGATATAATTTATTAAATTATGCTTACATGTATGTCTGTGCAAAATTCAGCATAAAATATTTCTTAATGAATTACTTTTCTTACGTAGCAGTTGCAGAAAATTTGTCTATGTGGATTTAAATGTGTTCTTCATTAAAGCTTTGCCATCTTAAGTTATGTTTTTCCTCTGACTTATTTTACATGAAATGTTGACGTTTCTATATAACATGCTACCAAGAGATATGTTTAATCTGCAGAAAAATGGAATTTACTTTTGAATTTATTGAACAATATTAATAGCTTTGGAAAATTTTCTTTATTGTATAGGTACATAAGTATTATAATTTATCATGCTTCATAATATATTTTAACATATTGTAAATAAAAAATTACCATAAAGTAAAACTTGTTTTTGTGTGAGGAGGGGACATGGGAAACCTTACAGATTCTAGCAAACACTTCTGGTCTCCAAATTTTAAAGGTAAGTGTCATGGCATGTGAATGAAAATAAGAATTATGCATGGAATAATTTTTCTTTATATAGTATAATAGTAATTAGTTGAATAGCTGTTAATTACACATTACACACAATGTATAATATCAATTTTGTTATGAGAAAGCAATTTCTGTTGTAAATTTAAATACTAGAGACCTTGAATCTCAAAGCTAATGCAATTTAATTTACAAGTGAAGGCATATCAAACATGAATTTTTAAAATTCAGCTCTTGCAATGAGCAGTTACATTTTAACTTATTCCTATTGGTGTGTAAGGCATTTAATTTTGTAAAAATATATTTTTATATACATGCTAATATATTGCAAATGTGTATTTTAATGATATATATTTTATACTTTCATTCTCTCAAAACTGAATCAATCTTATGCAAGTAAATCTGCTGTTCTAGCCAAATTTTCAATAATTATTGCTATAGATATGCTGATTTGCATAAGAAATTTCTAAATATCTTAGCCACAGCAGTAATGAATTAAAAAAAGTACCAGGAGAAGGGTGCCATAGCAGTAATTGAATAAAAAAATACCAGAAAAATGGATAATAGAAAATTTTATGACTGAACTCTCAAATAACTTCCTATAATTTACAGTTAACGGTAAACATAATTATAATTAAGGGTTTAAGGTATTCTCAATCCATATTGTAATATAGCCCATTTAACGCATTTCTAATTTATGGTTCAACATTCCCCATTCTTGCTTTAACATACTGCCAATTCTTGGTTAAACCTATTAACAAATAATGGTTCAACCTATTACCAAATAAAGGTTCAGCCAAAGCACCAAATAATGGTTCAGTGTTTTACCATCTTTTGGTTGCAACTTTTTCAGCACCATAGTTTGGTGAAACTTTGAACCAAATTTTTAACAGTGTACGTTTGTTTCGGGGCGATATGGGCGCACAATTTGTGTTTATGGATGACAACGCCCGTCCTCACCGTGCAAACATCGTAAGCGAATGCCTTCAGTCGGAGGATATCACTTGTATGGACTGGCCAGCATTCTCGCCGGACTTGAATCCAGTAGAGCACATGTGGGACATGTTTGGCCGACGAGTTGCAGCCCGTCAACCTTCTCCTACATGTCTATTGGAACTTCGGAGAGCATTGCTTTTTGTGTGGTGTAATATCCCCCATGATCAGATCGATAATTTGATACTCAGCATGCCTAGGCGTTGTACGGACTGCATTGCATCGTCTGGGAGACATACAATGTATTAACAATCATACCAACCATGTAATATTGTTTTTTTGTAATTTGCTCCAGGGAGAAAAAATCGCTAATTTTCTTAATAATATCAAACATATAGCATCTTTTTTTGCTCTTTACCTTTTGTTTAATAAATAAGCTTTACAAATAAGTCAAATTTGTTTTGCTTCTAACTCTTCCTTTGCCTGATTTTGCATTATCCTTAATTTATGGACATGAGTGTAAATATTCACGGCAGCAGATTTATGTAGACTCATGGGTAAATTTTTAAGCTGGCTTGAGCGAGCATTAGACGATAGTCAAGCATCAACAAGTGCACAGACGAGCGTGGTTCGAAAATAAAATCAAAAAAATATTCTCAAGAATGCTTAAATTTGGTGTTTACCAGTACTGAATTAAATGAAGAAAGGCCCTTGTGTATCATTTGCTCAAAAATGTTGGCCGCAGACAGCATGAAACCTAATAAACTTAAACAACATTTGGAAACGATTCACTGAGTACGTCAACAAACCCAGAGAATTCTTCGAATTAAAAATATATGAAAATCAAAAATCATTTTTAAAGAAACTTTCTGAATAAAAAAGCTTTAATTTCATCCTACAAAGTTTCATATAAAATAGCCAGATGGAAAAAACCTCATACCATCGGTGAAGAGCTTATTTTGCCAGCAGCAATTGAGATTGTGGAAACTATGTTTGGAGATAATTTTTCAAACCAATTGCAGTCCATACCTCTTTCAAATGGTACTGTTCGTCGATTGGTGATATAGCTGAAGGCGTACAGTGTTAGCTTTTCTCGATGTTGCGTGACAAATTGTTTTCAATACAGCTTGATGATGCAACAGTAAGTAAGTAGTAATAAAGACGCTCATTTCATTGCCCATGTTCAATTTTGTGATAATATGTCAGTAGTAGAAGAACTACTTTTCTGCAAGCCATTAGAACTCGAAGCAACAGCGCTCGCATTATTTGCTGCTTTAAATGATTTTATGAACGAGGTAAACATAAAATGGAAAAATTGCGTCGGAATATGCACCGATGGTTCTCGTTCAATGTCCGGAAGATTCCAAAGTACTTGTAAAACAAAATTCATATCAGTGCGTCTGGATCCACAGAGAAGCTTTGGCTTCCAAAGAAATGAGTCCTGGTCTGAATATTGTGTTAACTACGGTTGTAACCGTAGTAAATTATATCAAAATGAGACCCCTGGAATCAAGAATCTTTCCCGCACTTTGTAAAGACATGGGCGCAATACATTCAGCGTTACTATTTTATTGCGAGGCAAGATGGTTATCACAGGGGAAATTCTTGCAACGTGTTTATGGATTAGGAGAAGAAATCGCCATTTTCCTAGAAGATGAAAACAGACCGAAAGTCGAGAATTTTTGCGATGGTTTTTTTTTGCAAAGAAAATGAGCTACTTGGTAGACATATGCGAGAAATTAAATAACCTTGAATCTTCAACTCCAAGGACCAAATACACATATGTTGGATACGAGTGATAAAGTTATGCTTTTTTGTAGAAAATTGGAAGTGTGGAGTAGAAATTTAAAGAAAAAAAAACCTAACAGTGCTTGCAAATGTGAATGATTGTACTAAAATTTACAAGGCTGAAGAAGAAATAGAAAAGTTGTTTTTGTAACCATTGAAAATCATTTAGCCATGCTGGCAAAGAATTTTAAAAAGTATTTTCTTGCTGACGACAAACTGATAGCAAATTTATGGGTCAAGAATCCATTTCCATAAGACTCCCGAAGAACTCTCAATTCACGAGGAAGAAAAATTCATAGACTTCACTACAAGTAGCGAAACCAAAAGACAATTTAGTAATAAATCACTATTTGAATTTTGGTCAGGAGTAGAAGATTATTTTATTGCACTAAAAACAAGGGCATTTCGCATTCTATTACCATTTTCAACATTCTGCCTTTGTGAAACTGGATTTTCTGCTGTGGCTTCTTTGAAGATAAAATTTAGATCTCGGCTAAATATAGAAACAGAACTGAGAGTGACTATTTCTAATATTAAGCCTTCCTTCAAAAACCTTTGCTCTGCAAGACAGGCCCAAGGACGTCACTAATAATTATTAAATTTGTTTTTAATTTGGTATATTTTGATTAAGTAAGTTTGACTTAGAAGTTGTTTTACTTTAATAAGTTAATTATTAAATATGTCGAAATGTGTTTTGTTTTCTATGTGTATGTGTGCTTTCCTTTCAGTCAGCTAATCAATTTTTTAAATAATATTTTCTCTTGAAAATTCTGGCGCCCCACCTCTAGTGTGCTCGCAGCCCCCGAGGGAGGCGCCCCACAGATTGAGAATCACTGGTTTAAGGGGAGTCTGACCTTTCAGACGACTAAAATCATAAAAATTTCCCTTATCAATAATCTTATTTCAATCGCAGTAAACTTCATTACAGATTCAAAATATTCTATTCAGCAGAAACTATACATTATTTTTATTATGTTAAAGTAAAATTTTTTTCCCCCCCCCCCAATATCACATTTTTTGAAAAAGAATCTTAACAGGGCCTTGAAATGACAAATTTCAGCTACATGATCGCACATGGATACATTTAAGATTTTTTCTTTTGCAAGAATTACTTTTAATTTGAGTTGATATTTGCAGATGTGTTCAGAAATTTAAATGAATCTATCTTTATTCTAAGACGTAGAGTTATTAAAATATTTGGAAAATTTTCTTAATTCTAGGAAATTTGAATTCTTAAAAAATTTAGAATTTTTGAGCAACATCAGGGTCTTAATAACTTTTTTTTTCATGCCGAGAAATTAAAATAGGCTTACCAATACATTTAGGGAAGTAACATTATGAAATAAAATTTTTAGTTTGTTTTAAGGAACAAGCTTTAATAAGGTTTGTTTTAGGAATGTTAGAAAAATATATCTAAATATTAAAAAAAACCTCAGTTTGAGAAAAAATAAAAAAAAGGAAAAGACTCGTTCTATCAATACATTTTCTACTTATTTTATAACTTTTTGCATAATCATGTTATAATGACAGCTGTGAAGCTTCTAGTTTCCTTTTGTTTCATCTTTTAAGGGTTCTTTTTTCCTGAGTGAATTTATAAATCTTTTTTTATCAACTGTAATGAATGAATCCTGTCGATCTTTCGAATTCTGTTATACGTATTATTGTACAACTACATTAATCTTTGAAATTTTCAGCACTTCAGTTCCAAAATATAAGTTCTCCGAAACATATAACTATATCCTCTTCTCCAAGTTTCAACTATTTTATACCAACCAATCTATTTTTAAGAGTTTCGATCCATTCATGAATATGCTCAAGTTAATAATTCTTCAAACTGATACCTTTAAAAAATATTTTTGTTGCTAATAGAGGTAATTCTGAATAGAAATTATTATGCATAATACTGGTGACTTAAACAGAAAATAATAATTTTAAATAATATTCATAAGCCTCAGCTAAAAACTATTTAAAGGGCACTTCTTAAAATTCTAATAAGAGACGTGTCTATCTTAATTTGCGTCTTTTATCTGAATTTACAAATGTCTACTATATTTTAAACCTAAACATGTTATATATTTTTATAACCGAAAATTTATTTTTAAAACCAAAATTAAAAAAATGGGATTTTTTTAAGCAAAAAAATGTGTTACTCACCTTAAAAGGTTTTAAATTTCGAATCCACATCCAAGAAATGAAATAAATTTATTCAAAAATTTCTCACCGAAGTTAAATTCCTTTTCAGACTTCCGGCACACAAGAGAAGTTTTCCATAGCTAGAGAAGACAGAAAGAAAGATTCGATGGCTTTGCTAACTAGAAAATTTAGGCAAAAAATACTTGTTCATAGATACATATGTGTGCAATAAATAGTATAAAATGTCTGTGAAATAACGGTAGAGTTTGAACACATTACTTTTTGAAACGGTTTTATTGAATAACGCAATACACACTGAAATAAAATATCCTCGCAATTGTCAGCTTTGCGTATGATTTATCTCTTTAAATAAATCTATTGGTGTAGGATAAGGTACTTTCAAGGGCTAAGGATAATACCCACTTCGTTCAGTTTATGATCCTGAAATTCTTGAAACGTCTTGCTCAATTTCAGTCGATGAAGCAACAGGATGGAATTTTATCTCGCCGATAAATTAAGTGGCGTATTTTTCTACATATGACGGTTTGACGAAATAGTCTCCACCAAGTTTGAAATTGAACCTGCCGTTAAGAACAGCTCAAAACCCACCATCAGATTCGGATTTTTTTTAATACCATTATCTACTCAGATAAATAATTTTTCAACAATATTTTTTTCACAGCACTATGGTATGCATATCTGCCAGTCCTGAAATATAGAAAGCCGGTATGTTCTCATGCCAAAAATTGGTAGTTTTCGTAAGGTTTCTCGGCTATCCGGCAGTATAATCTTAAAAGAAATCGAAACTGATAGAAATTTGCTTTATAATGGCATGGTTCTATTTATTCAACTATTTGTAATAGTATTCTGATGTCAAATATATTAATATTGAATTACACATTCTAAATTTTATGATCTTATAATTTCATTTTATTATACTGAGAAAATCCTAAGTAGCTTTAATTTATCAAAATACTTTTCAAAATTGTAAAAATAAAATTAATAATTAATTCAAATACTGCTGTGATGATAAAGTTAGTGATGTACCAAATGGTGAGGTAAAACAAACTTAAATATAAGCATTTATTGATTAAACACTTAGTTGAATCTTCATAAAGGTTCGGTAAACATCTAGAGTAGATTTAAACAATTTAGACTGAATAAAATTTGATAAAAAAAATTATCCTAATGATCATAGGAGGGAGGGAAGAAAATCTGCATTATTTGAATTTCATTAGTTTAATAATGAAACTTAAACTGTGCAAACTTTATTTGCATAAATTGTTTTATTGCTGAAAGATACATTATTAATCAAAGGCTGATAATTAAAAACCGGGAGATTCCGTGATCTACTGAGACGTGTGTCTAAAAACAGATAGCTATTAGTACGCATTGCTTACTAGTACCCGAGCGGTAAAAGCCGCTGAACACTTCGATTACGACACTTCACTAGTTCGATTCCCCTCGAACAGGCTAACTCCATGGCCGTTTTCGTGGTTTACCCCATATGTAACGTGAGTACGAGCCAGTTTTTCCCTAAAACATTCTCCATGGGACATCCGTTCTTTCCATGTAGTTCGAAAATATGAGACGGCATATGTAAACGCAGGTCTGTGTTATTAAATTGTTTAATTCCTACTTAGATAAATGCTATCGTTTTAAAATTAGCATATTTAATCGCTAGTTAATTATATATCAATTAGACTTGCCGAACAGAATATCATCAGGCGTTCCAAGGCTTTAAATTTCTGTCGACGGATTATAAATTTGATACCAAGAGGATTCCCTATGAGCAATAATGGTCCAAGAACAGCGTGTGTAAAAAGATTGGTTCGATGTTCTGGATAGCCTCAAAAAATTAAGTTCCTCGTAAGAAATTTCGGGAAGGTCCAGTAAACCAAGCTGAAAATGTATAATCTCAAAGTTTATTTAATGCTATTTTTTAAACTTTTCTTCAATGCTTCTATGGATTCCCGCCATTGGTTGGATGTGCAAGGCTTTAAGCTCACAAGCAGTTTAGCTATTGAGTCAGCTGCGGAAAAGAAAATACAAAGTTTTTTATGAATTCACCTTTTTTTCCGGATTTAGGTCTGTGTAACTACTCTTATTTGCATCAGCGGTAAAATAAACTGATTATGTAAAATATCTTAATTAAAATATCTGTTGTGAAACGAAACCGAAAATACCTGTCAGTTAGAAAGTTATTAGAGTGATAGAAATGTTCTACTAACGCAGAAAGCTATAATTTTAAATACGCTAAAATCTTTTATTTATTTATTTATTTTTATATTAACTAAAGCGCATATATGGTTTGAATTGGAATGTGACGTCATAAACGGATCTGTGTTACTCGGCAGTGACGTAGTAAAACTGGCGTTTATTAATTGATAAAGGGCTAAAAAGTGGTTCCTGTGCTTTATGTGGGCGATTTCAAAAAGCAAATATTAAAGAGAAAAACTTCACTTATCAACTCAGCATACTTTTACAACAGTTTATATTTCAACCCAAGCGGAAGAAGTGTTTACAAACGGAAGAAGTATTTGAAAATATTTCTTCCGTTTGTATCTAATGTTCAATCACACATCCCCTTCTTTTCTATGTCTTCAACACTAACTTCACAATCACAACTTCACAAAACACTTCACAAAGACACAACTTCACAAAGAATGCGTATAGGCGTATATTGCAAAAATGCAATATACGCCTATACGCATTCTTTGTCGCTATACTAGACCATACTCTTATGAATACTCATGAATATTTACAAGCTGTCCAGAATTCTTTCGAAGAACAGAAACCTTTCTCAAAATCCAAAGCTTTCTCGCTTAACATCTATTGAGTACTACGCAACTTCTAAGAAGAGATTTAAAAGCGGGCAAATGCCTGGTAAGCAATTAAAATGCAAAAAAAGACAATCTTCTAAGTAGAAAGTTGTATTATGTAGATCTTTTCCTGAGTTTTCAGAGCAAAAAAAGGCAGAGATTCGCAAGAGTTCAAAAAAATGTAAATCTCTTTCAGAAGCTTTTTTTTTCTTGTAGTGATCGTAGCCTACTTTTTTGTACACGGAACTTCGGAAATGGTAACTACAGGTAACATTAGTCCTGCAAATTTACTTCCAGTTATAAATCTTTTTAATTGATATAGATAATTTTATAAAAACTCGTTAAACGTTAATATGGCTGGAAGATTTCTATGACAGAAAATTCCAGATCAACATGCTTTAAATTAATGTAAAAGTTGCATATTTTTAACTGCAAGCTTCTTAGGATTATTGATAATTATACCTTAATGAACCAGCTATAAATTTAATAACGAGCGTAATTTTGCTCGATATAGAACCATTAATCCACCCCCGTCCCCATAAAAAAGATTTTTTTTCATGCAGTGACACCTTAAGCTTGGTTAAAAAATTTGAATTTCGATTTGTAATAAGCAATGAAAAATGATTTATGTCGGTATGTGATTTATGTACTATTTAGCTTGTACATACTGGAATACTTCCATGTGGAATGTAAGACTGTATGAAATTACATTTAGCTTAAATGTAACAAAGTGCTTTTATATGGAAATTGGGAATTACTCACAATACCTGTAGGCTTAAACACCTTAAGATAACATAAAATCACAATCCCTCTAACGAACGTTAAAGGATAGACAGTTTGGTTCGCTCTGTCCTATCTGATAATGGAAAAAAATAGCTCATCTCACTAAATTTTATAAAATCTGATTGCTGAAACACAAAAGAACAGATTAGCATTGCCACATCTCCCAAAAGATGAGAATAATAACTCTATATTTAAAAAAAATCATCCTAATAGTTAATTACAATTATTATTACATACAGTTACTGTATGCAAGTCCCTTTCCGTTTTCTTCAGCATTACCTACATTAATAACTTAATGAGATAAATTACTTAGCATAAAAGTCACAGTTTAGACCACGTCCCTCCCATTACATATCTCCATTCAAAATACACATATATGTAGGATTACAGGATCAAGAGCACGAGATAAGTATAAAGTAAATTTATTATGAAATTACTAGTATGAGTGAAAGATGATAAAAGATGGGATGATAATATAGCATGGTAAATTGACATAACTAAAGGTAACGGTAACCCCACGACTAAGAATAGTTCAATAATTGTTCATGTAATAATCAACAGTTCACAGTTTGGCTTATCTTGTAGAATCTCGGTAACAAGATCAGGATTCACAAATGCTGGTGGGTTCTGTAACACCACTGGGACATCATCCCTCCTCAAACTTCCTGGAAGGCTTACAGAGAACACGTCTGTTCTCGTCCACGTTTGGAACTCGTCTCCACTTCTCTGCGCTGCGCTGGGCTGGCGGCAGATGACATCACCTCGCTGGCGGTTCTGATTTCCCACGTATATAACTATGTATAATCAATAAAAATATTAAAATGCTAAAATGAATATAAAAAAATATTAATGAATTTTCCCTTAAATTTTGCTTAACTTCTGAGTACAAAAGTAATCTGTAATTTTATGCTGCCGTAGCGCAGATAAGAAGTTTCATCTGCGTTTTTATCCAAAAACTGAAGTCTCCATCATTTTCGGTTTTATAGCTTGTGTAAAGATTTATTAATGACACGCATTGGAGCTTTGACGTCTTCTGTGGTAAGGAGTTCGTTTTCCGTATGTTGCATTTATTCAACATTTTCTTCAGCGTCAAAAGACGAATTTTCGAAGTCAGCATTTTTTTAATATCGCGATATGTTACGTCACAATATCTTTATCATTTAGATCTTCTCATGTAACAATATAATTGTTGCATGTTTGGAAAGCTCCATATCACATTCCGAAAATGCTGAAATACCATTTTTTTCCTAATCACTTAGCCGTAGTCAAATCCTCGTTTTCATCATCTTTCTCTTTGCCAGTATCTGCTATACTAATACACCAAAAACCGTTTAGCATATCACCAGCAATACCGACTGCTGTACCTAAGAACTCGGGTTAGAATCCCGAAACACGCATGGGTGTTTGTAAATGCATAGTATATGTGGGTCATAGGACACTCTAAATATGCGACGAGCCGAAAGTCCTATCGAGAAGTTAGTGGTAGAGAAAGAGGTGTGGGAGAAATGGGACCCGTCCCCCGGGGTGCTCTCATTAAAAACTGAGGGCGAAACTAGCAAAGTCATATTGCTTTGGCCAAAGATAAGCGCAAACTTGCCTCCTTGCGAGGATGAGTTTCGTGGGCTTGCTGTGAAATCAGACAAGTGAGATTAGTCACAACAACAACAACAAAGATGTTTTCTTTCATAACAAGTAGCCGGCACTTCTAGTATTAGTATTTCATCTAGAAATGAAATATTATGATCTGCTTGATTGTCGTTCTTTTCCGAAGGGCTTAAAACGAACTGCTTTCTGTAATGACACGTCAAGCTCCTTGTTGTATATCTAATCCTCATAAATGTTGAACTGAAAGGTAAGCAGCGCCCTGTAAGTCAATGAGAAGTTAGAGACTAGCTTTCGATGAGAGAGGCCGAAGACTGAGTGAAGTTGTAGAAACATTAGGTATTTTTTTTGAACAAGAGAGATGAAAATTATGCAATGCCTTCGTCGGGGATCGAACCACGGACCTCTGAAATACCGGCTCAGTGTGCTGACCATTACACCACGAAGGCACGCTAAGAATGTGGGAGATATACCTTATATACTCCCCTTTTTAAAGGGCGACTAGGGTTTTAGGGGACTTAGTCGCCAAATCCTGGGTGTGGAGAGTCATCATCCACAACCCTTTTAGTTCGGGCACCACTGTAGAGATATTAGGTATTTTTTTGGAACAAGGGAGATGAAAAATATGCAATGCCTTCGCCGGGGATCGAACCACGGACCTCTGAAATACCGGCTCAGTGTGCTGACCATTACACCACGAAGGCACACTAAGAATGTGGGAGATATACCATATAAAGTCAGTTTATATAATTTGTAATTTTGTAGATATTAAGACAAACACTTGTGCATTTTAGCAAATAGTAAATGTTCCCGTGTTATGACGTTAAATAAATAAAAATCCTACTTCGTGAATCATTATTGGAAACAAGAGCCCACTCGGTTAGGAACACTATTACACTTCTGATCACGCCTTGATCCAACGATTCAAGGTTGAATTTAGGGGCAAGAAAACATTCCATTGATCCAATCTATGTTCCCGGCATCTGTACACAGAGCCGGTTTAAGAGCACCATAATATTTGCAAGTTGCGGAGGTGACCCGCGTAATCCTTCGGACTGATTAATGTTCTGCACATTAATTTGTAAGTTCCTATCGTAAGTTATGGTGTTACTCATAAGAGAAATAAAAGGTGAATGACATCGGCAAAAGACCACTACATATGAAAAATACATAAATATTGCTCAAAACAGTTGATTTTTTCCACTGATACTACACTTTTCTATTTTTAACATTTGAAATCAAAATTGTCGGTCACCAGGGCCAGACAACTTAAATTTCACAAGCAAATTTACATTTCTCGATATTTTTTCAGTCTTCATCTTTAAATAAAGAAAATATTTCACGAAGGGCTTTTACGTGTTCTTCCGTTGATTCTGTGGTTATTACTATTATATCGTCTAAACATATATACTACCAGCCGAAGAATAATATCCGCCGTCTGTTGAAAAGGTGCTGACCAGCCTGATAAACCAAATGGCAAGAGTAAAAACGCGTAGGCCCCTGTTTTTGTGGTAAAGGCAGTTTTATTGGCATCTTCCTTCCTGACAGCTATTTGATAATTGGGCAAGTACAATGCTGTCAATTATCACGTATTTCCTATTCTTCGAATTATTCCTTGTATACTGTGCAGTGGAGACATACGGCATTTCGTAATTTTATTCAGTTTAAGGTAGTCAACAATGAACCTCCAAGCGAAATATCAGTTCCCAGGTATTCGTTTTCTTCTAACATAAAACTATATGACCCGCTCATATATGTTACATAGGGAAATATAAACTATATGACGCGCTTGATCCTGTGATTATAATTTTCCTTTCCAACATGGTTTTATATGTTTCTCTATAGCTCTTTCTTTTATCTTATCATATCCGTTAGGCTTTGTTGTCCAAGCTTACCGCTAAATACACTCATGTCCATAAATTAAGGATAATTTGGAGTCACGCGGAAATCGAACTCTAAAATGAATATATCACCCGTAAAATCACTATACACATCTTCGAGAATCATTTGCAAATTTCAGGAAGTAATCAGATGACACCCATGGTACGTCACAATGAAGAGAGTGTATAAGAGAGTGATATACAAGGAATACAGTCAAAGAAGTAAAATTGTTCGCAGGCGCTTTATAAGCATTTCAGTGCAATAACCGAATACTTATGACACAAAGGACGTATCTGGATGATTTTTTACGTGGTAGAATTATCGGCCGACTGGAATGTGGACATACCCAACTGGAAGTATCAGATGAACTTGGAATTACCCAGAGTGTCCTCTCCAGGCTTTGGCAACAATTCCAAGATGATGGTAATGTGAGAAGACGTTACAGCACAGATCGCCCCAGAGTTACAACGCCGAATGAGAACCGGTATTTGGCAGTTACTGCCAAAAGGAACAGGTGGAGTATAGCCTCAGACCTGTCTCGTCAGCTCTTTTCAACCATTGGTACGACAATTTCAAGGCCGACCGTGTACAGACTCTTAGGGCAGATTGGTCTATATGCTCGTAGACCTGTCAGATGCGTTCCACTTACTGCAACTCACTGTCGCTTGGGGTTAGCCTGGAGTAAAGAGCATGCATTGTGGACACCGCAACAGTGGGCTTGTGTGACGTTATCTGACGAGTCCAGGTTTAGCTTGCAGTCTGATTCTCTCCGGACTTTCATATGGAGAGTTCCAGGTACCCGTTACCACCAAGAAAACATCACTGAACGACACCGTTACGGTGGTGCATAAGAGCGCGTTTGGGGTGGAATTATTCTGGGTTTCAGAACTGACCTGCATGTTCAAATTGGAACCATGGCAAGCCAAATCTATCGGGACGTCATTCTGGAACAACATGTACGTTTGTTTCGGGGTGCACAATTTGTGTTTATGGATGACAACGTCCGTTCACAACATCACAGTGCAAACATCGTAAGTGAATGCTTTCAATCGGAGCATATCACCCGTATGGACTGTCCAGCATTCTCATCGGACTTGAATCCAGTAGAGCACGTGTGGGACATGCTTGGCCGACGAGTTCCAGCCCGTCAACCTCCTCCTACATGTCTACCGGAACTTCGGAGTGCATTGCTTTTTGAGTGGTGTAATATCCCCCAAGATCAGATCGATAATTTGATACTCAGCATGCCTAGGCGTTGAACGGACTGTGCATCGTCTGGGAGACATACAATGTATTAACACTCATACCAAACATGTAATATTGTTTTTTTGATAGGGATATTTATTGTTTTTTTGTAAATAGGTGTATTTTTGTAATTTGCTCCAGGGAGAAAAAATCGCTAATTTTTTTAATAATATCAAACATATAGCATCTTTTTTGCTCTTTACCTTTTGTTTAATAAATAAGCTTTACAAATAAGTCAAATTTGTTTTGCTTCTAATTCTTCCTTTGCCTGATTTTGCATTATCCTTAATTTATGTACATGAGTGTAGATCTACATATTTTTCGAAAAAATCCATTATTTCTTCCTTATCTCTCTCCCACCGTTTTTTGTCCCACCACGTTCCATTTTTCTTAGTTCAGCACCCCCCCCCATCTGAAACCGACTACATAATTATGTTTCCCAGTTAACCCTATTTTTCACAGGCGGGAAATGATCCCAACAGTGCTTGTTTAAAGCTTCGATAAGAGCGAACGATTTGGTGCACCGACGAGGCATAACAATGTCTTCCCAATTTATAGCAGGTCAAAGCTTGGCTCTTTAAAACTGATGAGATTAGTACTACCTTCTCAGGTTATTTCAGTCAGAAAAAGAATCAGCACTAGCACAAGGTCTTTCTACAAACTTTCATCACTTAAGATCGGTGTGCAACTTTTCCAGAGCAAGTAGTTACTGATCAAAAATATCAAGTCCTGAAAACGCAGGTAAGCTGAGCTAACAACGGTGAAAAATCATCACAAATGCATTGTAGATCCCTCTTTATATCGAAAACTTGGAGGAAAACGTTAGTTTTTGAGCGGTACTTTGGCTTGTCACAATTATATTACTTAATTAAAAGACGATTCTTGTTCGGGTTTATTCTTGACGAGGGAAGCCAACGCCTTATCTTAGGCAACAGGAGCAAACTTAAATTGATGCAGACTTTTAAGTAAAATTCAAAACCTGGAATTTCGAAAGCCATCATTATTTTCTCGCAGTAATCTATTGCATTATATTATTGTGTAAAAATTAAAGTTTATTACTCTTAATAAACTTGAGAACTTTCCTTTAAGTAATTTATTAAGATTACTATTTATGCATTTTTAACTATTAACTTATGCATTTTCAATCATCATCTGAAATTTTCATGAAGATTAGCCCATTTGACTTTATATTTTATTCAAGAGTTTTTGAAATTATATTAATTTAAAAACTGTGCTATAAACTGGATATTTGAGACAAGATATCTGAAACTGATATCGAAAAACTAAGGTTGAGTCAACTCGTGCATTCTCCGGTTGTCCGAAAAATACGCCCTCTGAGCTCGCTTTCGATTGGTTACCGCTTTCTGCCCGAACGCGTGATCGCTTTGGTGTGAAATAGCCTTTAATGTTGGGAGCAGAGGTGTCCAATAAATGAAATCTTGAGGATTTAATACCTTTCGTATTAAATATGTTTTAATTTCATTATTTCATATCTGTTCTGCGGATGAAAAACTCCAAAAGCATGAAATAAATCTGTTTTCGTAAATTACAAGCTAGGAGTTAATATTCTACACATTAAATTCAAGATATTTTTAGTCAATCTGAAAAATTTAAATTTGAGTTTGAAGGTAGACAGACTACTGTAGATTTGGGACAGAGAACTAGGGATCCGTATGTTTGAATTGTTTAATATATTGCCCACATTTCAGTGTGTGACATCAAAATATTTGAAATGGGAAAGAACACGCAACTGAGAATTTGGTTTTAAATGTTTTAATATATGTTGATGTGATGTTAAGAATCTACATATGAAAAAATGTATTCATACAAACAATCAAGCACGCATGCACATTATGTAAAGTTTAATGAAAAATTTAATAAATGGCTTTTGGAAACTTGAAGTACGTTAATGCATAATAAAAACTCCTGTCTGATTAACAATTGCTCACTAGTATTCCAGTGCATAGAACACTGCCGATGTTTTGGGATCTTGGAAAATTAGCTGATTATTTTGCTATGCGGAATTGGAATAAGGGTTAATTTCCATAAAACCTTCTGAAGAAAGCGAATGCTTTCATGCAGAACTTTTGCGCAGGACTTTTGCACAATCTCAACATTTCCTTTTCCCTGATAATTTGTAGCGACTTCTGTGTATGTCTGATAACAACTGGCTCTTAAGTAGTAGATTTCAGAAAATTTATTCCAAAGTTTTGGAAGAAGTTTAATGTTGTGAAAAGATTAATTTGCCAGCATAAAAAATTGTGAAAGTAAAGTAATAATGGCTAAAAGGTAGGTGAAGTTGCTTTAGACATATGTTTGTTGGCCCCAGCGAAATTTGATCCCGTGCTCTGTAGTGCTAATCCCCACAGGATCAAATAACTTCGACACCGTTTGAAGTACACTACGTTTTGAACTCTTCAAATCATCAATCATGTCAAGAAGGGGTTTCACGTCTAATTTAAACGTATCTTCTTCCGAGTTCAATATTATGCCTAAAACCTTCAAAGGACGCTCGTTAGCTTCCCTTACATCAGACATACCTCTTTCGTGCCATAATTTTCTCAATTCATCCGATTTAGTTTTAAACTTTCTTAAATTTATATTCGCATCTTTCAAAATTTTTACAGCACTCTGCGAAAGCTTTCTCTACGGTATTTGCTCCGTAAAAAAGATCATCCACATAAAGTGCCGAGTTAAGTATTTGAAAAATTTCGCTTTGGTCATGTTTATATTTTCGTATGTGGTATTTAACAGTGGCAGCAAGGATAAACGGGCTTGAAGTCACTCCAAAGGGCACGCGAGTCATTCGTAAAGTTTTGTAAGTCTTCGAATCATTTTCATCTGGAAACCAAAAAAATCGTAAGTAATCTCTATCTTCTTCCGCTATTCCTATGGTCAAAAATTCTCCCTGAATATCACTGCTAAATGCGTATTCATATTCCCGAAATTGTAACATGACATCTAAAATTATGGGATTCAACGGTGGCCCAGGATTCAGACATTCATCAAGAGACTTGCACCCATTACTCTTTGACGATGCATCAAAAACCAGTCGAACTTTTGTAGTGTCCCTATCAGATCTTACAACAGCTGGATGAGGCATATAATAATTCCCTTCTAAGTCGGAAGGACATTTCTCGACGATATCAACTTTAATTGCTCCTTAACTATGTTCTTATATTCACTACAAACCCAATTATTTTTTTTTCATTTTTACCCTCAAGTTGTTAAATCTTCGATTTGCTACCGCGAAGTTGTTGGACAAGTTTTCTAGTTTTCCTTCCCAGAATAATTTAGTTGTATACATTCCATTTTCGTACTTCAAATTATTTTCGAACTGAGAAATAAATTCCTCATTAAATTTGAAATTACAACTGTCTATATCATCTATCCCCATTGAATCTAACTTCAAAAATTTTGTTCATTCAATGTGGCGCAGCATTCGATTTTCATAATAGAAATGTTCTGATTCGAATTTAAATCTAATGGAGAGCTTCGACCCTGAACAACCCTTCCGAACAGAGTGTCAATCAAATACAAAGATTTATTTAATCGTTCCTTTTCTCCTGAATGTATATCCCAAAAGTATTGAGCTCCAATAAGCAGAGACAATTCATTCCCTAACGATTTACTTATGTTTGACAACGAAATGTTCTTTTTCATAAGTATCTGCTTTAGTTTATTGTGTGATACTTTAAAGTGCGACCCAGAAATACAGTCAGTCAAAAGCGCTTCAATGGTTATTTTCTTTTCCGGATCACTTGAATTACAAAGAGTAAACTGTACTACATCATATGTTTTCTGTATTGGCACTCTAGAACCGAAAGTATAAACCGTTAGACTTTCTTGCCTAATAATCGGTAATTTCATTTCTACTGCTAATTCTTTTTTCAAAAAACATCTCTGTGACGCATTATCCAGTAAAATATTTATCTCTTTAATTTTAGAACTACCTATTAATACTGCTGAGCAAGTTTCAAGTAGTATTTCGCAATCGCATTCATTTATACATGCAACCGATGAGAGAACCTTTTCCACGTCGCCGCTGTGACCAGACTCCAGTGGGGGAGAGGAAGCGATGACGGGTTCATTGCAGATCAGTTCGTTATGCATCCTGCTTTTACAAATTCCACAAACATTTTTTAATTTGCATTGCTTATATACATGTCCTCTAGAAAGACAGGAATAACATATACTATTTTTTCTGAGTGATAATTTACGCTGTTCGATTGATAAGGGACAAGAAACGGAATCATGATGAGTTTTAGGTTTTGTACAAAATATACATTTTTTCACATCAACAACAAATGCAGACTATGTAGGAAAGTTCGAATTTAATTTATTTTTCCCGCTGTAATCAACTTTGTTTTTACTAAACCTTCCATATTTTTTATTAGGTTTTTGTATAGAATTAAATTTAGTTTCAAATCGCGCATCTGAAGTGCTTAAATTAAAATCTCTACTTAATTGCTCGTTACGTTCGCGACACTGAATTTCTATCTTTAAAAAGTCCAATAAATCAGATATTTTGTTTTCATTTTTTGAATGTGTTCTGCGAGAAAATTCTAACGATAAATCTTTGGGTATCGATTTTAACAACACTGGATACAATAGACAACTATAACTGTTAGGATTTATTCCGTTATTTTCTAATCCTCGAATATGTGTTTCGCATTCTGAATAAAGTCTACGCATCGATACAATATCGTATGATTTTTGTACTGGTCTTATGTTTAAAAGTCTTGACATATGTGCATCTATAATAATATCTTTTCGGCCAAATCGTTCTTTTAGTATGTTCAAGGCAATTTCATAGTTTTCAGAGCTCAAGGCTAAACCGCGTATAGCCACCTCAGCTTCGTCTGTTAAGTACGATTTTAAATAACTAAACTTCTCTACATTACTAAGACTCGTGTTTTTGTGGATAGCTACTTCAAATTGAGAATAAAATTCATTAAACCTTAATATATTGCCTTCGTATTTAGGTATTTGCAAGCGTGGAAGTTTTACTGTATTTTGTTGCTCACTTTTGTTTTCTACAACATTCGCTCTTTCAATTTTTTGAATTTCGCTTTCTCTCGTTTTCAGGATTCTATTCGCACGAATTTTCCACGTAATAATATTATCTTTGCATTCTTGTTGTTTTTCAATTTCTTTTTCTATTTCGTCAGTTTCGCACAGTTCCAGAATTTAATCATCAAGATGTATCAAATTTGTTTCCTTATCTAAAAGTTTCGCTAAAAGTTCGTCGATTAAATCTACTGACCTTTCGTCTTTGTTTATTTCGCTTTCTAATAATTTCATAGTCTCAGTTGCCGCTCGTCTGACAGGGCCTCTAATCTTTTTCAAAGTTTCAATATTTATTTTAACAATTTAAATTACTAAATTCGCTAAATGTATTTATTCACTTCGCATAGTTCGCTTATCTAAAGACCCAATCCCGGGGTATTGCGGCACCAAAAAAGATGATATAACTTACATCTAAAAATCGCTTTGGCTTTAGAATACTAATTCAACATTCGAGCAAATAAAATAATCAAAGCTTCTTACCTGTCAGACGAGATCAATTCAGTACAATATTCTATCCAATTTTATTGACGACACAGACAATACACGACGAAAAGAAAACACTTATAATTACAGTTACATATAGAGTTCGCACTTAACATTTCAGAGTTCAGCATTCTTCGCAGTCTCAATCGCAATTAATTTTTACTCAAAAGGAAGTCAGACGCACAGCGCCATCTGGCTCCTGTAATTATAGTTTCTACAATATACGTCCTTCCAGATATCACAAAAAGAATTCTAGCACTGATAAGGCACTGAGGAGGAAAAGATACCACTATGGTTCCCCAATATTCCTACTCTCACCACCCCAGCAGAAGGGAAAGCTATCATTTCCAAATTTCATAATACAAAAGCTCCGGGCAGAGATAATATCTCCAACAAAATTATTCATTACCTGCTTAATAACTATATCAATGAACTTTTTTTCTGAGCTATTTTTCGAGGAAGAGCAAGCAAGCGACAGTCATTCTCACTCCCAAGCCCGGGAAAGAGCCAACCTGTGTGGAAAACTACCACCCCATCAGTCTGCTGACATCCTTTGGAAAAAATACTTGAAAGAAGTGTTTACAAACGCTTGGATCGCGCTCTGAATTCACTTCCTGGACGAATTTCGTAGGGGTCTCTCTACAAGTATGCAAATGGTCAGGATTAATTAGTGGGCCCGTACACAAACATCAGACCACTGTTTTTCTCGTGCTATACGTGGCTAAGGCCTTTGGCCGCGTCTGGTATAACAGACTTATATATAAGCTCATCTGCCTCGGTCTCTGCAGGGAAATTTTTAATCTTTCCTTAACGACAACTCTTTCTGTACTACGCAAGGTGATTACTACTCTGCAGACATAATTATACATGCAGACGTCCCGCAAGGTTCGATCCTTGTCCAGTGCTCTATATCATGTCCTGTCATGGATTTCCCAGAGCTTGATGATAACCAAAATTGTATTACACCGACAGCACGGCAATTCTTTCTAGTTTACAAAACTCCAGTTTCGCCATTACCCGGATTCAAAATAGAATGCATGAGATACAGACCTGATGTTGTCGTTGGAGGATGAGCGTCAACGTTTCCAAGTCAAAATTGTTACTCATTGGCCCGTCATAGATGTAAAAACATTAATAACAACCGATTGCTTTTCAGCGAAACGATCCCCAAAGTCAACAAAGCGACTTACCTCGGGGTTTGTTTCAGCACCACCCTCGCTTGGAGTGTATATGTTTGGAAACAATATTTCGCATATTCGAAAGAAAATTAAGGTGCCGTCTTGACCAGTCCTCCTCCCTTGACCTTGCGTGGAAAAAGAGGAACTACACATCTGTCTTGCGACCTATTCTCACATATACCTCGCGTGCTGCCTCTAAATCAGACCTCAATATGGTTTTCTAGAATACTTTCTTACGCCGTATCACAGGAGTCCTCTGGTTTATCAGAAATAAACAATTACACAGAGATTTAAAACTAGACGACCTCGTCATATCCATCAGCTAACTCAATAGCAGTTTTTACACCAACGCGTAAATATCTGCGTAATGGACATAACAAGGATGTCCATTACACAGACAACGTTATATATGAATTAATGGAATTGTTTATTAACCTAAGACCATATCCCACCTATGTCATCAGGAACCCTACCCTGAAGAGTTAAACCTCCTCAGCTTACATTCATCTTATTCATATTGTACTTCAGATATTCTTCATGTGTTCTCATTATATTATAATTTAATTATTTTGTTTTGCATTCATCTCCATCAGAGCTGTTTGATGTATACATCGTAACGTAGCATCTCTTCCAGGTCCGAATTGCGAATTTGCATATTCGAACGTTAACATCTGATTCCCCATTCTCCTGATTTGTCGTTTTCTAGTCACGTGTTACTTCTCTCTTCACTTGCTTCTACTGAAATCATTACGCTTCTGAGACTTGGGTCTCTATTTTACTAAACTCATTTATAGGTCTTTTCAACTGGAAAGTTGGCTGAGGTTTGGTACCTGTGGTAACTCCACCTAGAGATTATCTGAGGTGCCGGAAAAAGCAAACTTCCATGGTGCAGTATGCTTATATGTAAATTGTAGATGTGCATGTAGGTCAAAAGTTAAATACTGACATCATAATGAATCTCAAAGGAGATTAAGAGCTTTAGGTTGAACGAACATAAGGACAAAGAAATTTTTTTTAAATGTAAGCTTTTTGGGGGGGGGTAAAGTTTTACTACTTTAGAAACATTTTCTGGGTAGTACTTTCTTTCTTTCTTTTTTTTTTTTTTTAGTCCAAAGGGATTTAGTCCCGAAGGACTATTACTTTCGTTTTGCGATTTGCACAAGATTGCATTTTTGTGCAATTTTGCACAAAAACGGCGTATCACTTTTCAAATTGTTGCCACTAAATGTTATCGCTCTGCATTAAATTTTAAAAAATGAAAAATCTGCATAAATGTATGCATGTTTTTTTTGACCTAGCTTTCTCTTCAAAAATCGTCTGCGTGCGTTGCACGGGAAAATAAAAAGGAATTTTAATTACAGTTCTAAATAAATAGCCAAATAAATGTGAAATTCGTAACAATATTCTCTAAAACTTTAACGAATTTTTCATTAACAAACTCAAAGATTTCAAAGCCAGCAATACCAACATTGTACAGAAAAACATTTTATCTCCAGCGCGTGAGAGCGTGTACCGAAATTTCTAAAGATATGCTCAATTTAAAATTATTTTGCGATATTGCTGTTGAACTGAATTTTATGGTTTAAGTGCGAAGAACATGGTATTTAACAAATAAAGGTAACACACAAAATGTTAAATAAACGTCCCTTTGGACGTAATTTAAAATCTAAAACATTTCAGATTTTTTTTTATTTTGGTTCGTTTGAGATTTTTCATGTGACGTTTCGTAGAATGCAATTTTAATTTGTAAATTTCAATAAACGGGGATCATTTCATTTTGTAAACAGACATTTGCATTAACAGAGTTTGGGAAATAACGGTTTGTAAAAAGAAAAGTTATCTTTTATATGTATTTCATATGTATGAATAACGCAGTAGTATGTAGAAAAGAATTCTATTTCAACACTTTATCGAAACATAATGATTCTCTTTATTAACAAGAATAAAGACACAATTTTTAAGTTGTAAAAATATTATATTGGGCTTTCTGATGCAGAAAATCATAACAATTTATTTAAGTGAATTTAGGTTTCTTGATTTGGCAAAATGTAATGTCTTCTGTCGCGCAATACCGCAAATGTTTGTTTTGGAAACGGAGGCAAAATGCCGAAGTTTTAAACTTTTATAATGCGGCATTAAAAATGAACTGTTCTGATTTATTGAACGAATTATTCGTAAAAGAGTTGCAGAAGTTTCCATATATTTCCATGGTTTTAACCATTCATGCTCTAACAATTTATCTCTGCGGAAAAAAGTGTTTTAATTCCATACCAAAAATTATTGGGTGTTCTGGTGAATATATCATAGTTACTTGTTATTTTATTTAAATATTTAGAAAAAGTGATGCGTAATTATTCTGTGTTTCTAGTTAGATTATGGTTGCTTATATTATTCCTTATAATTCATTATGAATTTTTATTTATGTGTACTTTCGTATTAAGAACACCCCCTCAAGAAGGCTTTAAAGTGCTATACTGCAAAATATCACTGAGTAATTGGTTGGAAGACAGAATCTCCAAGTGGAATTTTGAAGATACTTATTGTTAGGCATTGGTATCAAGCACATTAGATTTTAAGGTGTTTTTTTTTTAATCCTTTTTGTGTGTGTATGTGGTAGCATTACTAATGAAAATATGTCTAATATGTTTATGCCAGTTAGAATGCCTTTAAAAGGGGTCGATTTAATTTATTATTTAAAACGGCTCTGTTCAATAAGGAATTTATTTAACCCACTATATATGAACCTGCTATCATGAAATCAAAAGTAATAGAGCATCTGACAATATTCATTGTCTAATTCGTTGGTCTCTGTCAAGTTCTGAATGTTTCAGTAATGTCTGTTGTATAGATTTAGTTTTTCCAGCGGTACTCAGATCAAACTTCTGTGCATATTCAGTGCCTTCCAGAGATGTTTCGATAGATTCCGCTGTAAAAGTAGTAAGAGGATTAAATTAGAATTTTTTTTACTCTATCTCTTAAATAATATTTGTCTAATGTTCTTTAGATGTTTATTTTGAAACTTTTAAAAAGTTAAAAATTAATCAGATGTTTAAGAAATGTATTAATAAGGCTTGGAGCTCTTAAAAACAGAAAAACAGCATAGAAAATGTCTGTCTTTCAAAATGTTTCAGTGCCTGGTAACTCATATTCTTTTGTGTATTGTGCTCTAGTGATATACAAGTTCTTTGCATTGGTAGAGGAGAAGACTGTTTATTAATTATCGCAAAAGTTTACCAAGTACCATGGAGAAAAACAATCTTGAAAAAATAGAAAATGTCAACTTGATTCATTCTGAAGTATACTGCAACCTGTTTGCTATGTATCCTTGTGATAATGAAAATTGAACATGAATGTATTGATGAAAATTCCTATGTTGATGTAAAAGTAAATATTTTTATGCTATTTTAAAGCATAACCTCAGCTAAATTTCATGATAATTAGTCTTAATGCTAATTGATATTACTTTTTTAATTAAGATTCTTCTGGTACATTTAATAAATCGAGAATGTAAAGCTAGGAAAAGTGGAATAATAAAAAGAAATGATCTGTAAATGTGATATCTGTCTTGGGGAAGAAGAAAGCAAATGCTGTTGCCTGTTATTCTTGCCTTTTTTTTTTTTTTTTAATTTAGATCTAGAAATTAGGGAGAATTCAAGCTTATCTCATCCCAGTCATAGGCACATGTTTAAAGTGGCATTTTTAAAGGTATCATCTTGATTAGCTATAAGATTGTTTTTGATATCGTAAATTTAAACTATCAGCTATAAGATTGTTTTTGATATCCTAAGTTAAAAGTTTTCTTTTAAGATGTTCAAAGTTTTGAATGATTAATTGCAATTTCATTGTAAGAGTTAATTTATTTGTCATATAAATCTGGGAATATGGGGTATCATTTAAATAAAATTCCACTGCAGTGCTTTGCAGAAAGAATCAAATAAAGGCTTTTGTCCATCCGATGATGAAAGTCCGTTCTCCTACATGCAGCTCTCTCCTGGTTCCATATATATAAAGGCCTTGCCTCTTCTCTTAGGTGTTGTTTTGTGACTATTGCATAATAATGGGATTATCACATCTTAACAAAACATGAGCGTAGGAGAAATTTTTCTGAGAAATGAATTTCTCCTGTTTTACCATTGAAGGTTTCTTGGCCAAAACAGTTTTGTTCCCGGCCAGCTAAGGACATAAATTTTCTGTCTCTTATAAATATAAGCAAAATATAAATAAATGGATAAATTTAACTGCACATATTTTTACTAAAGCTCTACTCAAAAAAATACTTTGCATTTACTTTAAATTAAGTTACTGCGAAACCAGTGGATGGTAAGGAAATTTTATTACCTACAAAGTGGGTGGTAGGTATAAAAAGGTTGACTACCTCTGCTGTAGACCAATATGATATGCTTACTTATCTATAAATTATAAAACAAATATTTATCTTCCCACTAGTAGTGCCAACACTCAGATCATAGAATTTCTAAGAAGTCATCTTAAATAAATAATTGTACGGAATTTGAGGAAAACAACAGTTATGATGTTGCCAATCTGTTAACAATGGGGACAAATTCCTGGCCGAGCTAAGAGACATCAGAACAGAGTTCATGTGAATGAAATGTAGGAATGACTGAAATTAAATTAAAGTGTTATTTTGTACCTAAATGCCATATTAAAGTGATGACTATTCACAGCTGTGAAACAGGACTACTTCAGTTGACCGATGCCAAATAGAATCGTTTGAACTTGCTTTTTCAATGTGCTTAAAGTACAATGATGACCATTGTCAGATATGATAGGACCTCTTCAGAATCACATCAGTGTATTCATATGGTGATATTGCATGATTTAATACAGTATTCTGATAATGTAATAAAAATGAGTACTATAATTTTTTATTATTTATTTATGTACTCCTTTTTGTGCAGTTTGGTATGGTAATATTGTCAATTTCTTTGGTTTTGATCATGGTTCGAGAGGAAGTAGGTCACCTCTTCCAAGAATACCAAATTTAGAACAGTGTGATATTTTTTACTTCAAGTCATTTGAAGACTTTGAAAAAATAACCTTAGAATTGCTTAAATCTTACTTGCTATCAAATAATAAATGTGTTTATTTATTTTTATTTATTATTTTTTTTTCAGCAAAAAGATGCCAAGTGCAATATAAGGAATTAAGGGATCATTATTGTCAAGAAAGAAAGAAAATGAAACATTCAAGAACAAAGAGAAAAAGAAGCAATTTTGGTATTTATTCAATTTAATGATATTTTTGAACCCATATGTAAGAGAAAATGAGTAAGTTCATTGATATTTTAAAATGCTAATACACAATGAAAGAGTTTTCATATTATGTGCCTAAATTGTGTAGTCATGTTGTATTCAGTATGTTTGTATAAATTATTACTTTTTTATAATTCTTTCATCCCCCAGACTGTCTTTTGCAAGTATATGGATTCTGTACCAAATCATAGCTATTTTTTAGATATAATTTACAACAACTAAAAACATAATCTTATTATTTTTTTAATTCCTATAGACCTATCTGGTTATAACAAAACTTTTATGCCAAAAAACATTCTTTATAAAGTTAAGAAAAAGAAAAAACAAAGGAGGAAAGCAGTGCCTTTAGTGTGAGTAGTAATCACCACCCAAATCTATGATTTTCTGCCAACTTTTGGTAGTTTTTCAAAGTCTTCAGCCCAGAGCCTTGGTGGCCGTTAGTCCAAAAATTGATCGACCTCATTTCGGACATCCTGTGAAGAATAGAAGATAGCACCAGCAAGATCTTGCTGCAGGTGTTAAAGAAGGTAGAAGTCCAAAGGAGCGATGTCAAGGCTATATGGTGGGTGAGACAAAAGATCCCATTTGAGTTATACAGAGTCCAACCAATGAATGCAGACACATGTGATTTTGCAGTATCTTGGTGGAACGTTACCTGTTTGCACTATAACTCAGTTTGACATTTTTCCTTGATAGCAGCATCTCGCTTTTCCAGATACTCTTTGTGGATAATACCATGGCAATTCCCCCAGATACAAAGCATGATCTTGTGTTAATCAAATTGCACTTTGTGACTCTGCTGACAGGCTCACCGGGTGCAGACCAACCCCTTTTTCAGCCTTTTATGTTGTTGAAGTAAGTCCACTTTTCATCACATATGACAATCCAGTCTAGGATTTTGTCCTTGCATTGATATTTGAGCAGATTATTGCAGGCCTGAACACATCTGTCCTTATCTGGTTGAGTTAGCTCATACGACACCCAATGACTGAACTTGAACGTCAAGTTTATGTGATGCATAGCATGATTAATGCACATGGCACTAACATCAAACTCCTTAGCAGGCTCTCGAGTTGTTGCATGCTGATCTTCTTCCACACGTTCTTGCAGGTGGGCCTCATCAACATCAGTAGGACAGCAAGAGTGCTCTGCTTCTTGAATGTCATCGACTTTGTTTTTGAACTTTGGGTACTTAAAGCTGTAAACATGATTTTCTGACATTCTGTAGCTGACTTTTTGCAACAGAACTGCAATTAAATGATGGTTCTAATTTGAATGCATGATAGTTCCATTTCAGACACCTTAATGATAAAGATACTTTTTTACAAATCTCACAACACAGTTTTCTAAAGCAAGTCTCTTTCTTTGAAATGCCAAAAATCGGTTCATAAAATATGATTAAACAGAACAATACAAACTGTTTGTACAGACGATATTTAAAGTAACGGGAGGCGTTAAAACCTGAGAAAATACCTGTAGCTTCATATGAGTGACAATAGATTGATGTCAAATATTTAAAACACATAGCTGCAATTTCCATGTGATTACGGCTTGTAATCGAAAGTTTTATCTTAGTATTCACCTCTCGCACAACTGTGGAACAACTGATGGAAAAAAGTGTGTAAGTGAGATGCTATATGTGCAGAAGCAGATTTAGGGAGATGTACAGTTGCAATTTGTTTATAGTACTTTTTGCGAGATTTTGCTATTTCAAATTTGTAAATCAGGCAGTTATGCTCTGTTGTAATATACTGACATTTGTTTTAATTTTGAATTTTATTGCTGTTTGAATCTATAATCATGACTGGATGAAATTATTTTCATTAATTAAAGAGGCTTTACAGGGTTTGTACAGTCCTTAAAAGTGTTTAGGTTTTTTGGGATCGATTTTTGGTCCTTAAAAGTCTTTAATTTTGGCCGAAATCGACAGAAGATTCTTAATTTTAATGATCTAAAATTTCTGCCTGTTTTTACAACTGCCATTTTGAGGGTGAATTAGCATTTTGGAGGAATATTTTTGGCGATTCACTAACAAATATGTATTTTGCAGGGTATTGCTTGAATTTATTCCTATTTCCATTATAAATGGTGATACTCAAGTTTCTGTGCAGGAAGTGAAATATAAACATTTTGAATTTATTTCTTTTTTTCTGATGCAGATCTCTTAAATAGTTTCCCTTTGGGGATGTGAATTCGTTTATTAAATAGTTCCAAAATTTGATGAAATTTATCAACATTTTGGTGATTTTTAAGATCATTTCTGTAGAAAATTTTTAATTTAGAGATTTGTGAATTTTTCAAGGTTTTTTTTTAAAACATTGTAACATTGATAAGTTTCATTAAATCAGTGGTAATATATTAAAATTATGCTTAAGTAATAATATTAAAATAAAACATTTTTTTATTTTCCCCTGTCATATTATAAAGTGACATTACTTTGCATTTGGTAAATTATTATTGCAATATTTTCAATCTGAAAAATAAACAAGGTAATGAATGCTATAAAGCACAATTTATGAAATTATTTTCTTAGCAAAATAGGTATTTAATTATTTTTAAATGTCAACTTTATTTTTTTCATGGTAAGAGTTTTCCCCGTGTAATTGTATCAGAATTCTCAGAATGTACATCAGTTTCCTTATTTTCCCTTTTTTTTTTTTTTTAATTTTTTGTCTTTTTGCTGTTACAGAATTGGTAGCAATAATTATTTCTCTGTCAGATTTTAGACATTGAACCTTGGAAAATTTAGAAGGATTTGAAGACAGGATTTATAGACCTATGATTCTAGAAGATTCCAGAAAAGTGTGACGAAATGAAAAATGCCTTCATGGAATTAGCATGTAGTGAATGTATTTTACAGGAAGTTTGTGATGAATTTCTAATTTTTTGGAGAATTTTTGGAAGAACAATGAAACATAATATTTAAACATTTAACTTCTGATCATCCTTGAAGTCTTTTTTTTTTTAACATGTTTATCGTCACTTAATTTTGTCTTCTTTTCACTTGACACAAGCATGAAAAATGTCAAAAATGCTTCTAATCTTATTGTATGCACAGGCATCTATAAAAAGTAATTTTTCTATTAATAAACTGAAAACTGACAAGGGTACATAACAAGGATGTCCCATCTGTTAACTGTATTGTTTTCCGAGTTATATAAAATTGCAACGATTATAAAATGCACATTAATATGTATCATATGTAGAGAATAGCTGTATAACTGCATTATAAATTATTATAGTTGAAGAAAACTTTGTATGTACTGAACTAAATGTACAGAAAGAAGTAAAATTGAATTTTTGTTTCCATGAAAGCAATATATAGAGTATTCTGCTGAGATTATGAAAATATATATTTGCTTAGTAATATTCCTATAACAGTGAATTAAGAGCAAATTTTCAGATAATCTATATTTTGCTATGCTTTCACATATATTATGATCATTGCACGGGGAAAACTGATATTTAATTATTTAAAAAATTTTTATAAAGGCTAATTTTATTTTATGAGCTCTACAGTTACATTTATGATTCAGTAGCAGTAGCAAAATGATGTTTTGTTCTTAAGATTTTAATTTAAGGAGCCAGTTCGAGATTTGGAAGTTGTATGATGATGCTTAAAATAAATATTCTTCTTTTGTATATCTGTTGCGAGCTTAACATTTTCTTAATATTAATATTATGTCTGTGAATAAATAACTCTGTAAATTATCTATCGTTTGCTTATATTTGCTTAATAGCATGAGACAGTAGGCAAGTGATTAAAATCCCTGGGCTGTGGTAGTGCAACTCAAGTTTGAATTCTGTCAAATGGGCTGGCTTCAGGGTTGTTTTCATGTTTTCCATATGCGTAATGTGAATACAAAACAGTTACCTAATACAGCATATGAAAGCTCCCTTCTGTTAGGCAAATGGCCTTTATATGCTTTTACCATATTCAAATAAAGAAAACTTATGATGTGAATTCACTGATATTTTGGTAAAAATGTATTATATACATGTTAACAAGCTCTCTGTTTATATAGCAAATATAACGTTTGAAATCCTCTCAGGGATTGATGATTTGTATCAGCAGATGTTTTATCTACTGATCTCAACAATGCTGTGGGCCTAACATTGGCCCAGTGGTAAAATTACTGAACACTGATAGTTTGAACTAGGGTTTGAAACACAGAAAACAGGCTGGCTGCATGGACATTTTCAGATTTTCTCCACGTGTAATGTGGATATGATCCAGTTTCCCTTAGAAAATCCTCCATGAAGGCATACCTCAGGTAGATAACCCTGGAATGCTTTGCTTTAAATGAATCAGCCAACCAAACTAACAGTGCTGTGAGATGCACTGTTCGGAATTTGAGTATAAAAATAACACCCAAATGTACCATTTTCATGCCCACATTCCATTATAAAATCTGTTTATTTTGGGCTTCTGTACTTTAAATTTTGCCAGATATTTTTAAGCACCTTACACGTGTATAGAGTAAATACTGTACAGTAGTCACTTTTTATATATTTTCTAGTAATTTAATCATGGGTGTTCATGTGTGAGTCATATTGTTACTCTAGTTTTTTATTCTGTACAGATAAAAAAGTGAGATTCTTCTTAATTCAGAAAACGCATAATTATTTTAATAATTTGAGGTTATGTTTGTTGACCTTGCATTCAAATAATTTGCACACCTCTGTGTTTACTATATTAAAATTGTACTCTCTTTCTTGTGTTGGCTGAAAAAAAAATGTTTTTAGTGTATTTACATAAATAAAAGATGCATATTAACTCATTTAAAATTTTATGTGTTGACATCATTTATCTATAGACTTTTTTCTATAATACTATCTGAAAAAAAATGTTTTTAGTGTGTTTACATAAATAAAAGATGCATATATTAACTCATTTAAAATTTTATGTGTTGACATCATTTATCTATAGACTTTTTTCTATAATACTTGTTTTTATCCGATTCTTTTAATTTTGTCCTTTTATTGCTGTGCAATATTATGGAACTAAAATGGAATAACTTGGAATATTGAAATAAAATAATGTATTTAAAAAATAACAAAATTTTATGAAATAATGTTGAATAAGAGAAACATTTTAATATAATTAAATTTTCTTACAACAGCAGAACTACAGGGGTTGGACAAAAATATGGAAACACCTTGTGAAATGCATGTTTGAAAAGAAAGATTGATTTTAATGAAATATGTAAGTGGCGCTGGCATTTTTGACTACTGACGCCACCTATACAACTTCGTAAATGTGCTAAACAGTTCAGTTGTTGTCGGAGTACTGTTATGTGAGGTTGTCATTGCGTTATGTCAGAGTTAACAGACTTCAAACGTGGGCAGGTTGTTGGAGCACGTATTGTAGGTGCTTCCGTAAGCAAGGTATTGAGGTGTTTAGTGTTTCAAGAGGTACTGTATCGAAGATTTATTCTGCATATTTGAAAAGCAGAAAAACATCATCTGCTAAATCACAGCGCGGACGAAAGTGTGTCCTGAGTGATTGTGACAGACGATTATTAAGGGCAATTGTGACAAAAAATAAGAAGACCACAGCTGCAAAAGTTACTGCTGAAATGAATATTGTGTTACGGAACCCTGTGAGTACCAAAACAATTAGAAGGGAGCTTCATGAACAGGGAATTGCTGGCCGTGCTGCAATTGAGAAGCCACTCATCAGTGATGCTAATGCCCGTAACAGGAAAAGGTGGTGTTTAAGTCATAAAGCCTGGACTATAGAGCAGTGGAAGCGAGTAATATGATCTGACGAGTCTTCTTTCACATTGTTTCCCACTTCTGGCCGAGTTTACGTCTGGAGAACGCCATCTCAAGCCTATAATACAGACTGCTTGTTGCCAAGAGTGAAACATGGAGGGGGTTCTGTTATGGTTTGGGCAGCCATATCGTGGTTCTCTGCTAGCCCCGTGATAACTGTGTCAGGGCACATGACTGCCAAGACTTATGTGAACATTTTGGCCAATCAAGTTCATCCCAAACTTTGTTCCCCGATGGTGATGGTGTCTTCCAAGACGACAAAGTCCCTGTTCACACAGCTCACATTGTCCAGAACTGGTTTTCTGAGCACGAGGATGAGTTTTCCCATCTTCCCTGGCCACCACAGTCACCAGACCTGAATATTATCGAACCTTTGTGGTCTGCATTGGAACAGAAAGTGCGTTCTCGTTATCCACCGCCAACATCGTTATCTGAACTTGCCACCGTTTTGCAGGAAGAATGGTATAATATTCCCTTGGTAAACATACAGAAACTGTATTTATCCATTCCGAGAAGACTGCAAGCTGTTTTGGATGGCAACGGGTTTTCTACACCATATTAAGCAAAGAAACATGTTTTTTTAAAGGTGTTTCCATATTTTTGTCCAACCAGTACTTTCGAAGATTTAACTTCCAGCTGTGATGCCAGTGGAGTAGATGATTCAGAAGATGATTCAGTACAAAATGGAATAGCAGTTTGTTATAAATTGCCACAATTATTGCCAAAAATAGAGAGAATTCATTCTTTAGAGCAGAAAGCGGAAACAAGTAATCTAAACTTAAAATTACCTGAGAAGTTTGTACATAATTATGAAAAAATTTAATATATGTCATAATTGCTGATATTTTGTCTTTCTTATAGGAGTAAGCCATATGTTAAAGCTACCTTATACAGGATGCAAAAGCAGAATAGGTTTGTAAGAGTTTTAACCATGCAGAAGATAACCTTCACCTACTTGTATTCATTTTCCACTTTATCACATGTTTTATTTCGCAGAAGGTTAGTTATCATTATTTTCTGTTGAGTAATATTTTAATTTATGGACCTTTTTTTTTTGAAAAAAAAACATGTTGCAGTAATAATAATATGCATTTTTAATGCTGTAGTTTTATATTGTCAGTCATATGAAACATAGCATTAGTATTACTAATGTCTTTTTAAAGCATTTTTCAATGCATAAATATGTGTTATGAAAGGAAATATTAAGCACTAAATTTAAATACTAAAGTACTGAAGTTGTTCTCAACTGTTAGGTACCTTAGTCAGCTTACTGTTTCATAACAAAATATTTCAGCGTTTTCACTGAAATGACATTTAGTCTTAATAGCTTTAGATCTGAACTATTGGCATGTTAAACCTGTGGTAAGGAAGAAATCTAGCAGGTGCTATATGATCTCTTATTTTTAACATTAAAGACAAAATTAAGTAGCAAGGAACTGTCTGACTGTTAATGTTTAGTGTAAGACAATTATCTGCATCTAATTAGTAAAGCAAAGCAAAATCCCATTCTATTTCTGGGTCATATTAGCATGAAGACAAAATTAAGTAGCAAGGAACTGTCTGACTGTTAATGATTAGTGTAAGACAATTATCTGCATCTAATTAGTAAAGCAAAGCAAAATCCCATTCTATTTCTGGGTCATATTAGCATGAAGGCCAGTTTTTAGCTATTGTAATAAAATACAAGTAGCATGAGAAAATTTGTGGAGACAGAAAAGGAGAGCATCTATACCATTTAACAAGCTGTCTACTCACCTGGAATTCATAAAAAAAGTTATCTGTGCTTTCTCTTATATATATATATATGTGTGTGTGTGTGCGTGCGTGCGTGCGTGCGTGCATGTGTATATATATATATATAAAGTATGTGAAAATTAAAATTCTTTATGGGTGATCTGAGAAATATTTCTCATTTAAAAAAGCAAAAAGTATGTATGCCCAGAAAATCCCAGAAAACAAGCTAATATCTTAGAATATTAAACTAATGAAAAGTATTTTCCTCTTGTTTCATTGATTTTTTATGCTTTTTATTCTTGTTCTTTAGGTTTTATATATATAAACCAAATAAATAATAGAATATTTTCTCCTTTAGTAATGAAGGAAGATAGGTGTGGGAAGAGATTTCTTCTTTTAAAATTGGATAATGAGAATCTAATTATTACATATTTCAGTTATACTCTTGCTGGTGTGAGTAAAATATTTTTATACTGTTCAGTCTTTTGCTCAGGTAGTAGTTTCTATTTGTTTGTTTCTTTATGTCTCTTTAGTTTTATGTTTTTAAGTGTTAAAATTCTTTTCTTTTTTAACTCTTTGATTCATTTAGTTAAATTTTCAATTTAAATATTACAGCATAGTGCTTTGCTTCTATTTAGTGTTATATTAAAGAAAATTATGTTCAAATATGTATGATAAGAAACACCTGCAATTCATAACTGAACATGGTTTTCTTTGGGCTATTACTAAATGGTATGCTATCCTAATTGAATGGTATGATAAGAAATTTCATCCTAACTGGGCAAAATACAGACATGATGATAGGTATGTATAGAGTACCAAAGTTTGAGATCCAGAATCATTGGGACTTTGGTAGTTCTGGATTTTAGATCATCAGTTTAAATCTTGTAAAGTGACATATAGAAGTTATAAAATTAAAAATATTAAATAGTTGTTTATAAAATAATGAAGTATTTATGACTTTAAGGGAATCAAAATTTACAAAAAAACCTCAATATCTGTTTGTTTTATTAAATATATCTTTCAATGTAATGTTTTAAGTTGTTTCGTTCTCCTAATACTTTGTCTTTAGTTGTATAGATAGACATAATTTCTTGTTCAGTCACAAAGTTGTTCAAGTCTTGTAATTGCCATATCAAAAATTCCGACTAAAGGGTCATTTAAATGACTTCTTTAAATGACATCTTTCGTGTCAAGAGAGGACCAAATATGTTTTCCTGAAGCATCAAAAATGACCGTGTGTACGAATTTCTCTTGGAATGGTTTTCCTTCCCCCATGACAAGTAGAATGAATGGTAGTGCACTAACAATAACCTACTTAAGTAAAGTGACAACTTCTTTCTTGGATGCTTTCACCACTGTGTGCAGTTTTTCCTTGGGATAGTATTGCAACTATGGGTATCAATAGCTAAACACTGACAGTAAACAAAAAACAGAAGGTGCATTAAAGTGACTGAACTACTTTTAGTTGCTTCAAAAGAGTGATTGGCATGTCATTTAACAACTCAACTCCCGAAAGCAATGAGCAATGCACTAACATTATGGGGGAATGTATGATAAATAATTAGGTAGAAAAGGATTTAGGCTTTGGGGCGACGTACCGATGTCTGAATGATCAAGCGTTTGGGGCAACTTTGATGTGAAAGAGTTAAAACCATTTTTTAACATGGATTTTATGTTATAATATTTCAAAAAATCTTAAATAATCTTGCCACTGTTTAGAAAGTTTAATACATATTTTAAAAAGCATAGTTTGTACTGTGTTTCAGCTTATAGCAACACTCCAATATCCATTGACTGAATGTTGAGACATTATCTTTTTTTAAAACTTTTAAGTTAACTATGGTCTATAATAAAGAAAGTTTTTGCTTCAACTGGTAAACCAATAGATTTAAAATGTTTCTGAACCATAGTTATAAAATGATTTTCAAACCAATCATTCATTAATGTCTGCATAATCCATGCCTTCTTATTTGCATGCTAAATGATGGGGAAAATCTTTACTTTTTTAAATGTGAAATGTCGTATATTTTTTCCCCAATTATGAAAAGTTTATGTTTGCGTGTGCTTGCAGCATTTGCATGAGAGCTTTTCCTGCAGAAGTTTCAGAGCTATATCAAGGCACATAAATTCAGAAAAGACCAGTTTTTCCCATTGAAGAAATGTGTAGTAGTTCGAGTTGTCATGCAAAATGGAGCTTATGCATGATGAGCAAATAATAAGTTGATAATTCCTTATCTCTTAAACTGTAATCTAATATAGAAACACAAGAAATACAATTAAAATGTCAAAACATTTTTATTTGATTATCTGTGAGAAAAAAAAAATAGTATGCTGCAATACAAGCACTATCAATTCTCCATCTGCCGAGTGTAACAAGTTAAGTAAGGGAGGATTTGTGTAGGTTCAAGTCCATGTTTTAGTTAATGTGCTTTGGGTACGCAGCTTCCTCTCTTTTGCTTCAAGAGTGATTCCACAATATCCAGTCAATAAGCTCCAACCAGAGCAAGCCCAGTTCTTTTATTAAAAATGTAGTTGTGGTTTAGGCAAAGGTTTCGTTAATGTATGTGCATATATCATTATGCTGTTGCAGTGCTGTAACTTAATGATTTTTTGGTTTTGTAAATTGCACATATAGTGATATTAATAAGCATGTATATTAATTTTCTGCTTTTAATGTATAGTTTTCTGAAAACATAAAATTTGCTGAAGAGATTTTTGTTTTGTGAATTTTCTTATTTCGTTCCATATTTCTTTACCTATTATTTTATTTCTTTTATGTGCAATTTAGTTGTCTTTTATGAATAAATTAATTGTAACGTGCTTTTTTGTCTTGTTTTAGTCATTCAGCAGTGATTTCTTTTGGTGTATTATTTGGTATTCTTTGGTGATCAATTGCCATAAATTTTCCTTTTTCAGAATCATTTCTAGCTTGTTATTTACATAGCTAATGGCTGTTATTATCTAATTTCACAACTGAGTATGTATTTTCATAGCTTACAGCCATTCTTGCAGTATACAACTATATTAGTTTTGTTTCATTTTTTGAAGCCAGCCTTTTCTTTTTCGATTATCAAATGGTAATTTATGACAGCTTCTTTCCTGTTTTTATTTCTAACGGTGTAACTCAACATCTTTTACGCATTCAGATGAACTAAGCATATACTCAGTCTCATAATCTAATGCTGAAGGAATATGCAGTACATTTGATTATCATCCAGACACAGTTTACGTATATTAAGCAGATAATGCAAAAAGATCAAAATTCCTTACCTCATTAAAGCATAATCCAAACTGGAAACATGAGAAATATAATTAAAATGCAGAAAAGTATTTATTTTGTTAGCTGTAAGAAAGAAAAATAACTAACAGCAATAAGAGCATTATCAGCATTCCTTCAGTGGAATGTAACATGTTACATAAGAGAGAGTTTCTGTAGGATCAAGTCCATGTTTTAGCTAAAAGGATGAATGTAACAATAGATGTGCAGCTTCCTCACTTTTGCTTCCAACTGTGAATTTGCATTTTCAGGGTTATAATTTTTTAAATAACTTTTCTTTATTAATGAGCTTGATAAATTGATCTGCAAATTTTTCGGCTGCTTCAGTATCAGGTGAAGCTTTTTCGCCTGAAATTTTTTACTTTCTTACACCTTGATGATTTTTAAATTTGGCTAATCAATCCATTAAATATGTTCACTCAGTCATAGTGCATTTTCTCTTGAAATATTTTGGCTTCAACCAGTGTTCATGCACTTGCTATGACACTGTCTCACTTAATTAATCATCACTTTGCCACTTTTAGCATAATGAATATTATTCTGTTATTCATTCCAAAAAATAGTATTCTTTTCTAACTTTGGGTGTTATGAAAAACTCATAATTTATGGAGCTGTCCATGAACTGGCAAAATTTAATAACTGTTGATTTAAACAGGACATGCATTAAATTTTATATATTTTATTTTCAGCATTGAATGAAGATTTTAATAATGTATTGTTTATTTTCAGCATCGCCAGAAGAGAATAATAATCTTAACTGTAGACAAGAGGTACAAGAAATGGCCAACGCCGACCATATAATGTTATAAGCAAAATTAAAAAAACATTTCCTATAGAAAAACAGACACAAGCTTGTAAAAGTCTTACTGATATTGTTTTAGAGATGATGACGGAATAAAAATTTTAAAATATGATTTTACATCATTAATCATGAAAAAGAATGTCTTTTTTATATGAAACTCTGTCTGACATCTGGCAGAATATATGTGAATGTTTTAAAGGTTGTTATTTAATATTCATAAAAACGTTTTTACATCATTTGTAAAATTGCTATTTGTGTACGTCTTTGATACCTTCCCTCTGGTGACTGATTGCTGCAGAAAATGATTCAGTTAGAGTGTGGACAGTCATTGCACAATAGCCACAGGCATGCCCTTACAAATATATGCACTGAACAGGAGAATTGCCTTGGTCTTTTTTAAAGACAGGGATATTAATATTAAGTATAAATAACAGTTTGTAAATAATGTTTACATATTTTATGTGGAGCTATATTGATATGATATATTATTTGCTATAATTTCTGCAAGTTATTACAAATACTTTTTCCTTACATTTTTGTATGGATAATAGTGGTTAGATCAATATTAATTATAATAATTAAGATGAAAATTTGTATTGTGTAATAAGTGTAGTGAAATTTGTATGAAAGTAATGATAAAGTATTTCAATGCATCAGACTCTTATCAGATATACAATCTTGGGTTTGCATCCCAGTCACAGTCCTAGGTAATGGAAATAGTGTGTGCTAAGCTGCATTCACACTGGTCCGTTGGGGCAAAAAGCGGCAACAATACGTCAGTTCACAGCCTGGCAACTTTCGCTCGCACTAGATGGCTCTTCGTATCGGAAACTTGGAGAAAAACATAAAAATTTTGTGTGGTATTTTGACTTTTTACGATTACATTTTTAAATTAAAATGGATTTAATTTTTACTCGATTAAAACTTATTTTACTTTATGTAAGAAAAGCAGAATGCAGTGGTTTATATTAATATGTGAGAGATGACTGCAGCAAGGAGATGCAAATAATTTAATTGAAGAAATGCGTTTGAACGAAACGAAATTTCTTTTAGTTACTTTCGCATGACACCTCGTCAATTCGATGAATTTCTTGCCTCATTTATTCAAAAGCAGAACACTAATTTTTGTCAGAATATTGCAGAAAAGAATCGTTTGGAAGACAGGAATATGATATCCCAGAAAAGGATCGTTGTATATATCTAATTTAATTTATTTATGAATTTTGTTGAATGATAATTAAAAAATAATATCCCAATTTTTCTGTTCAACGTCTACGTACATGGACAGCATGTCTGCCACTGTCTTATTGAATCTTTCAGTTAAGCCATTGGTCTGAGGGTGGTATGCAGTCGTCAGAAGATGAGACGTCTTGCATAGTTAAATGACTTCTTTAACAACGGTAGATAAGAAGTTGCGTCCTCGGTCACTTATCATCTGTTTGGGGGCACCATGCTTCAGTGCAATTTCTTCAACTATGAACCTGGCAATTTCGGTGCCCTCACCTGTCGGTATTGCCTTTGTGACTGTAAATCTGGTAAGGTAATTTGTGCAAATTATAATCCACCGTTCCCTTTTCGAGTAATAGGAACACTTTACGGAGGACGGGACGCCCGATGTACATCATAGGTTGACAAGCATATGTCCATCGCCCCCCCCCTTTGTCTGTTTTTATCAGCTCCACCACAGCCGAGGGAACGGACAAGCCAGTACCAAAAGAGTCTAAGTAGATCTATCACAATTTTGATAAATGGTGAGTCGGGATTTTATCGGATGAAGCTGTCCTGGTGGAAGTGGCCATGGCGATTTCCGTCTTCGGCATTCTCGGCAGTGTGATACATAGCGCCGTGTGCTCCCATAAAGCCCTGGCCAATAGTACTTCCTCCTTATTCGGTCGTACATTTTGACTACCAAGAGCCATTGCTGTCCCATAGGATCATAGCTTCTTTTGTGCAGTATACCATTTCTTATTTGATAATTCGTCAGCTCTCTTGAGAGTTGTAATAATGTATTTTAATTATTTGTGCTTCTGCTGCTCTTCTCCGTAATCTACGATGGCTGCGAAAAGCGGGATGTCTTCATTGTTTTCAATTATTGGTTCTATAAGGGTCTTCCTTGGTAGTAAGTCTGCATCAGTGTTTGTGATCTCTCTTGTAGACGATATTTATGTCGTATTTCTGGAACCTGAGAGCCCACGGTGCAAGTCTTCCGGGTGGATCCAATATAAAGAATGGTGATCCATGACTACCTTGAAGGGTTTTCCGTAGAGATATGGCCTGAATTTACTGATTGCCCAGATGACGGCAAGACGTTCTTTTTCAGTCGTGGAACAGTTCCTTTTAGCTGCAGTAAGGGACCTGGATGCATAGGCTATTGGTCTTTCTTTGCCATCGGGAATCTGAACTAGTACTGCACCAATGACATAGCGGCTAGCGTCAGAATGTATTCTCGTTTCTGCGTCTGGAATAAAATGTTCCAAAAAAGTGCCACTGGTCAGCAACCTTTTGAGGGTTGCGAAAGATTCAATCTGTAACTCGTTCCAAGAAAATTTTGCGTCTTTCTTCAACAAGTCATGCAGGGGCTTTGCGATATCCGCGAAATTTTTAATAAATCGTCGGTAGTAGGAACGCAAGCCCAGAAAACTTCGGACGTCGGCGATATTCTGCGGAACAGGGAACTTTGCTACAGCCTCTACCTTTTGTGGATGGGGATATATTCCATGTTGATCTACTAAGTGTCTCAATATAGTCAGCTTATTTTTGCCGAATGAACATTTCTTGGAATTTAGCGTCAGTCCTGCTCTTTGGATACATTTCAGTATTTCCCTCAAACGCTTTTAGTGTTCTTTGAAATTAGGTGCCTATACGATTATGTCGTTCGAGGTAGCAAAGGCAAATATTCTATTTGAAGCCTCTTAGTACCGTGTCCATCAACCGTTCGAATGTGGCTGGAACATTGCATAATCCGAATTGCATGACTAAATTCATAGAGACCATCTGGAGTCACAAAAGCTGTCTTTTCTCTTTTTCATCAACCTCTGTTAGACAGTAGCCTGACTTCAGATCCATCATAGAGAAAATTTTTGCACCAGCAAGGCAGTCCAAAGCATCATCGATACGAGGCAACGGATAGACGTCCTTTTTGGTTACCTTGTTCAGTTTTCTGTAATCGAAACAAAAACGCCATTCACTATTTTCTTCTTCACAAGCACGACTGGAGATAATCATGGGCTGTGACGGTTGTATCACTTCTTTTAGCATTCCTTGCACTTCGTCTGTAGTCACACGCCTCTCAGTGGCTGACACACGGTACGGCCTTTGTTTGACTGGTGCACTGTCACCTGTATCAATCTTGTGCTTCACCGCATTGTATCGGGATTTTCTCGAAATACTATTAAAGTCAAAAACGTCACTAAATTCATCTAGTAGACTCAATAGATCGTCTTTCTCAACATTAGTTAGATCAGTATCGAAAATCTCTTTTACGTTTTGAGATAACGTATTCTTGAACCTATGTCCCTTGGAACCTTCTGGAATCTGACCACTTAGGGAGCGAATAGCGTCGTTTTCTTAAACAGCCTACATTCATACCTTTCGGTATCAGTTGCGTTCGTCGAGAACAATTAGTTATCCATAATTTACCACAACCATCCTCTGTAGTGACAATTGAAGCTGGTATCGATAGTTCTTTTTCGCACATCAGAAATCAATTTTCCAACAATCATAGCTCCATCTGCTTCCCGTAGTTCTGAACTCGGCACATACTCGTCTTGTGGCGTTTTCTTCTATTAAATAATCGTTTGCAACAAACAAGGAAGACTCTGACGTATTTAAATCTTCATTATGTGGAAGGATTTCTGCAAGCTGAAGTTCTTGATTTTCACAATCGATAACGGCATCGGTGGCACGGAAAAAGTTCCATCCAAGTATCATTTGATGACTACATTCAGGAAACACAAGGAATTCAAATGGCCTCTTAGTCCCATTCAAAACAACTTTTAATACACAGCATCCCGAGACGACTGCAGGTTTACCACAGGCAGTTTTCAATATAGGTCCATTTTCAGTAAACGTAGGAGCATGCAGCTGTCGACGTAACTCCTCGCACATGACGGAATAATCGGCTCCCGAATCAACAAGAGCTTTTACACGCTGTCCGTTCACAGTGATAAAAGTGGTATTCTTTTTAAACTTGGTTGTGGTGTGCGTCGGAGGATTTTTTTCATCTGCGGCCTCACCACCTGTACAGGTCGCTTGAGCTAGTTTTCCTCTTTGGTTCGGCTTGGGGAGCGGCGTACTGGTGACTGCGACTGTCGGCAGTTGAGAGAGCGTCGCTGACAAGTTGAACTGCTCCTTATTTGGGAAGAAGTGATTGTGCATATTCGTCGTCGAAACTGTATGTAGACTCAGTATCCCTGTCCTGTCGAGGGGTGAACGTCATTGCGGCTCTTGCATTTTCAAATATCTGGCGTCTACCTCATAACATGTCCTGGGCGTGCGCAATGAAAACACGCACATTATCATCAGTCCTCCACAGATCTGTCCTACTTTCTGGAGTAGTTCTCTGGCTAGCTTAACGTGTTGGCTGTGGCCTAACTGAAAGTGAACGTTGCATAGTGTTTTTGCTTCTCCCTGCTCCTGTGAGTGGTGCCAGCGCATCCATAACCTCTTCCCGCACCACAGATGCTATGTCATTCGATACTACAGGTTCTATTTCCGTGCAGCTCTGAATTTGCGGCAGGACTTTCTGAAGCTCTTCCCTGACGATGGCGCGCACTATAGACCTTGGTTCACCGGCGTCCGCATCGGCCGACACTGCGGAGACATTTGGTAGCCTCTGCAATCGTGGTCGGGCGATACGTCTTCGTCAAAGGCTTTCTATGTGACGGCAGCGTTTCACGAAGGCATCGACGCTGTATAGTCCTGGGATAACAGGACCTACTACAAAGTCCTCAACAATACCTTGAGCCACTTTGATGAGATGAGATGGCCACTTTCTTGTCTTCAGACATGGACAGGTTTGCTTTTCGGTAGAGAGCAAGAACATCTTGAATGTAAGCTTCAGACGTCTCATCGATTTGCTGCGCACGTGTGAGTAGTAATCGCTCAGCTTGGCGCTTTACGTCAGCTGCACGGGAAAATGTGTTCTTAAGAGCATTCCTGAAAACAGTCCAACTAATAAATGTATCTTCATTATTATCGAACCACTGTCCAGCGGTTCCGGCGAGGTAAAAAATGACGTTCGCCCCGTACATTTGATCATCCCAGTGGTTATAGTTGGCGATTCGATTAAAATCCTTGAGCCATTTATTAGTATATTCTTAGCTGTCCCGGTGAATATACACGGGCTTCTGGGTAGTTGGTACGCCAGGACCGGTATTGGTACGATGTTACTCGAAGCGGAACTAGCTCCTGGTGGTGGATTCTGCTCGATTGTCTTCTCATCAACCATCTTTCTGGGTCTTATACGCGAATCCTATAAGAGCCCAAACTCAGGAGGCTCTCGAATCCTAAAGCTTTATCGTAACTCTGCCGTAGTAACTGAATGGTACCCGGCGCCTCCACCAAACTGTCGCGTAGATGAAGGGATCGTACAAATGAATAGGCAAGTACTCAAGACTTTATTAATTCGAACTGAATGAAGAACTATTTATATACTACAGCTGATCAGCATGCTCGAACATTCCAGACTCGGAATGTTCTGGAACATAAAGAAAACAGGTTAATAAGAAGGAAATTCACATAAAAATCGATTATGAGGCTTCTTGCCTTTGGTAGATTTCGAATCCGGGACTTTCAGCTTTCGAGTCCTGCGTCTTCTCCACTAAGCTATGAGGAGCTCAGTCGAAAGGAGCAATTTTCTTTACAATATCATTGATTTTATATTTACTAGAGAGTTTTAACTGTGAATGTAAATCTCTGCCACAGATCTTCTGAATCTTCACATCTTTATGTAAATTGTCTCCATATTAGATGAAGTCGTTCAGAATTTCAGCTTCTATCTTCATCTTCATACCAAACAACAGCTCAAAATGGCTTCTAATTCATGCCTTTCTGAAAAGTTGAATTAATATTTTTTTTGACATCATTCACATGCTTGTACCACTTCGCAGGATCATCTGCAGCCAAATTAGAAATGATTGCTATAATAATGGAATTTATACTTTCCACTTGCCTGCTAGCTCTTGGTAATCCTCTTATGATTAAGGATAAATGAATATCTTCTTTTGCTCAATAATCAGCAAATTCTTGAGAATGAATGCAGTTTCTCTGTCAGCCACTATATTGCTAGGTTTTCCAAACAATGATGTCTGAATTTTAAGTTTAGGTATTACTTCTTTACTAGAAGTAGTTTTATTCTGGTATAACCAAACAAACTTTGTAAATGAATCAATAACCGCAAAAACGTATTTATAATTTATAATTACAAGGTCCTAAATGGTTTTCATGGTAATTATTGAGGGGAATACCTTCTTTACGTAAAGGATGTTGTGCGTAGGTAGCGTGCGTAATTTAGCGTAGGAAGAAATGCGTTACCAACGATATCATTTAATTATTTTTTATTACAGCGTAGGAAAAGTTACAAGAGCGAGTACATTGCGAGTCAGCGTTCATCTGCTGCGCAGTGGAATAGACAAGTTGCCAATTAGCAGAGAGTCAACATTACTTTCCAGTTGCCAGATTTTACAGATTAATATGAGAAATGCACAGCAACAAAAATGCGATGGGAAAGTGCTCCGTCCGCCAAACGATGAAGTTACAAGTACGGAACATCCCGCCCGGCGTTGAAATATTACATTATTTCAAAATTAAAGAAACAAAGTATGAATACAAACTTATAATAACATTACATACAACAAATATACTAATTAATAAATCAATGAGAATAAATAAATTATCCAACAATAGAAATAGTTATCCATAATGGGTAAAATACAATTTTTTGAAATTTTAGTTTATTTCCAACTGGCAGAATAACTGGATGTTTACGATTGAAATTTAAATCTGAATGTGAGAGTCTACCACCAACTCTTATTAATCCACTGGATGGATCTAAAAAGGGATTCAAAAATTTAAGCTTACTCGTAGGTGGAACTGAAGATCCCCTTTCTAAAGCTGATATCTCCGCGGGAAAATACTTTACCTGTATGTGTTTTAGCAGATAATTTTCTGCTCCTTCATATTCTTCGCATGTGAGTTCTCCTGTATGCGGTTTAAGAGATTTGCACCTTCTGCAAAATCTAAAAATAAAAGCTAAAATTCTAATTAATTTATGAAAATTGTTAGTGATATTAAGTAAGCTATCAAAAAAAGAGTCATTATTTAAACTTAATGTCACTTTAGAAACAGTCTTGAGTTCATCAGTATAAAGTTTGTCAGTTGAACTACTGGCATTTTGTAAAGTCTGAGGAATAGCTGAATTTAATTTTGAAAAGTCTGGTCCTTTCCACCAAAGTTCACTAGCGGCAAGTGCTTTGACGTCCAGTCCTCTGGAGATTAAGTCTGCTGGGTTGAACTCTGAAGGAATATGATGCCATTCGAAGTCTTTAGATATCTGCTGGATTTGTGATACTCGGTTGCCTACAAATGTTTTAAGCAGATTTGAAGGAGTCTTGATCCATGCCAGGGCTACTGTAGAATCAGAGTACAATTTCACAGAGTCTATTTGAAGTTTAACAGCTGTTAGGACCCTTTCCGTTAGTTTTGCGAGAAGAAGGCATGCAGAAAGTTCTAGACGTGGAATTGTAATGAATTTTGTAGGGGCAACGCGTGATTTGCTGCAAAGAAGTGTACTGTTTACTGCACCGGTGCTGGACACAGTTTGGATGTATATCACTGCACCGTAGGCCTTTGAAGATGCGTCTGAGAAACCTTGAAGTACTACCAACTTGGTATCGGTGTTTAAAAAACATCTTGGCACATGAATGTATTCCAAATGTGGTAGTGTTCTAATGAAGTTTTCCCACTGTTCGGCAATATCTGGAGGTAGTGTTTCGTTCCAATCTAGCTTAAGCAACCATAACTGCTGCATAAAGATTTTTGCCTTAGCAATAACAGGACCCAAGAGTCCGAGTGGATCATAGATGCGTGCTATTTGAGATAGTACATCTCTCTTGGTGAAGTTAGGATTAGCGCTTATGCTTACTTTATACGTAAAGGAGTCACTTAAACTATTCCAAAACATTCCTAGCGTTTTAACTATTATTTCTTCCGAATTTCGATCAAGCGTAAACTCTTGCAGTTCAGTGGATGGTGCCTTATTACTGCACCACTTGTGCAAAGTCATTCCTCCCCTTTGGAGAAGCTGTTTTAATTCTGACATAAGTTTTTCTAACTCGTTGAATTCTGAGGAACCAGAAAGGCAATCGTCCATGTAGAAATCCTGAAGAACTACTCTTGAAGCTAAGGGAAAGTCCTTTCCCTCATCTAAGGCAATTTGTTGTAAAACTTTAGTGGCTAAGTATGGGGCGGACGCTGTCCCATACGTTACAGTTCGTAATTGGTAAACCTTAATCGGTGCGAATTTGCTGTCTTTCCATAAGATTTTTTGAAGCTTAGTTTGCGAAGGATTAACTTCAATCATTCTGAACATCTGTTTGATGTCAGCAGTAAAGGCGAAAATGTGTTTTCTAAATCTAATTAGAATCGAGAAGAGGTCTTCTTGAAGCACTCCTCCTTTGCACAATAAATCATTTAAGGAATGCCCGCTTGACGTTTTCGAACTCGCGTTGAAGACCACGCGTAGTTTAGTTGTTTTGCTGGTGGGACGCAATACGCCATGGTGTGGTAGATAATACCCTTCATCTATAAGTGTATCTTCTTTCACCTCCTCCATATGATTCAAATTTTCATATTCATTAAGAAATTCTACGTAAAGTGTTTTTAAGGTAGGATCACGTTCCAAGCGAGTCCACAACTGATCTAGTTTTTTCAATGCGATTTCTTTAGAATTTCCTAACATTGTTTCCGAAGATTCTGGTTTGAGTGGCATTTCAACCACGTATCTACCGTCTGGTTTCCTATAATGTGTTTTCGCGAAGTGTTCATTGCAATAATTTAATTCGTCATTACAAATTTTGCGTGGTTCTACTTCTTCTATTTCCCAGAAGTTTGTGAGGGTTTTGTTGAGAGTTTCTAAATTTTTAGCCAAGAAACAGTGTTTTGGTGTATAACACAAATTATTGTCTGAAATACTACCCGAAACAAGATAGCCAAAACAGCTTGATTGCAAGAACAAATTTTCTCCCAGTTTTATTTTATCATCTCTCAAAATTGAGAAGAATAATTCAGCACCCAACAGAATATCGACCTTTTGAGGAACGAAAAATAATGGGTCAGCAAGTTTGATTTTCCGTGGAATGTACAAATTCGAAACATTAATTCTTTTGGAGGGTGTGAAATTAGTAATGTTAGGCACAATTAGTAAGTCAATTTCCCAATGTGAATCATTACTTTCATTCGATAAATAAGCTGAAACTTTTTTCTTAATGTTCAGCGGTGTGTCATTTAATCCACTTATCGGAACGTTTATTTTTTCTTTCTTCAAACCTAACGCATCGGCTGCTCTCGTAGTCATAAATGAGCTTTCAGAGGCCGAATCCAAGATCGCTCTCAACGGTACGCTTTCACCAGCTGAATTTCTGATATAAATTATTACAGTATTTATCAAAACACTTTTATTATTTCCATTTGAGAAGAAAGATATACGAGCATTTTCTGGCGGATGCGAATCAATTGACCTTGACGAATTTATGTTTTGTTGATTTGGTTCCTGAAGCTCTAACGTCCCCGTGATGTCTACGCCATGAGCACTGGAATTCGTCAGCGGCGCCGAATATGCATGTAGCAATGTATGATGATCGGATTTTTTCTTACAAATATAACAAACACTGTTCGATTTACACTGAGATAATAAATGAAATTCGCTAAGACAGTTATAGCAAAGCCTATGTTTTTTGACCAAACTCACTCGTTCAGATAATTTCATTTGTTTAAATTTATCGCAGTGATACAATGCATGCGGTTGCAATTTACAAGCGATACACAATTTAGGTGATTTATTTGATTTAACCAAAAGAGATTTCGATCGTTCCGAATTAAATTTAGATGGAATGTTAGCACTGATGCTATTTAAAATTTGACATCTTCTTTCTAAGAATTCCAAAAATGTATCAAAATCTGGTACTTCATTATCTTTTAGTGTTAGCTCATACTGTTTTCGTGTTTCGCGATCTAATTTGTCAAGAACAATATTTAATAATAGAACATTCGATAGTTTATCTCTTGCGAAATCTAAGATTTTTAACGATCTAAGATTTTTCTTAATATTGTCTAACATTATGCGAAGCTCTTTAGCCGATTCATGGTTTATTGATGGAGTATTTAGAATGTTTTTAATGTGACAGTCTACAATTATTCTTTTATTCTCGTATCTTTGTTCTAAAGCTTTAAAAAGTGAAGAAAAGTTATCGTCTGATGTTTCTAATGATTTGGCTTCTCCTTTCAAAGCCCCGCGTAAGTAATGGAGCTTTTCATTTTCAGAAAGTTCCGGATTTTCTTTGATTAAACTATTAAACTGAGTCTTAAACAAATTCCATTCTTCAAATTTTCCGCTAAAATTCGGAAGAGGAATTTTTGGCAGTTTTACTAAAGCCCTTTTAAATTGATCATTACATACAGAATAACTTTCGTTTTTAGGGCTGTCACTATTTTGATTTGTTACAGATTCATAACTTTTAAGTTTATTAATAGAGGTTTTTAGACTTACCTCTAATTTTTCAATATCCTCGTCCACTTCAGACAGCAAAGCTTCCGCTTCTTCAAACTCATCATCCGCGAGTATTCTGTAGTAGTCGTTTTTCAGCACTTCGAACTTTTCATGAATATTTACCACGGTATCCAAATGAGCTTGTAGCTGCGCGATATCTAGTTCAGTTTGCTTTTCTGCGGCTGTTATAGCATTTGAAATCCTTGTTAACTGTCCTTTGATGTTTCCACGTTTGCGATTTAAAGTTGTGATATCCATGGTCATTGTTGACTTTTGGTTGCAAACCGATAGCGTTTAATCCATAGGTTTAGTTTCTTCTGTGGGTCGGCGGACCAAAAAATGTGCGTAGGTAGCGTGCGTAATTTAGCGTAGGAAGAAATGCGTTACCAACGATATCATTTAATTATTTTTTATTACAGCGTAGGAAAAGTTACAAGAGCGAGTACATTGCGAGTCAGCGTTCATCTGCTGCGCAGTGGAATAGACAAGTTGCCAATTAGCAGAGAGTCAACATTACTTTCCAGTTGCCAGATTTTACAGATTAATACGAGAAATGCACAGCAACAAAAATGCGATGGGAAAGTGCTCCGTCAGCCAAACGATCAAGTTACAAGTACGGAACAGATGTAATAATCCTTCCTTCTTTCCAGATTTTTGATTGGCCAATAAAGTAATACAATTTGCGATACATTTTTCAATTTTCTCTTTCAACTTAGGAATGTAAAAATGTTGCTTCAAATGTTCTTCGGAACATTTGATAGCATAATGACTTCGTTCATGTGAGTCTAATTACTTCGATTTACATCTCAGGTACTATTAGTACTTCAATTCCGTCCACCATTTTCTTAAGCACATCATTTCATAATCTACAATTTTCATATGGATTAAGACTTCAAATCTTCTTTTATAGCTTTTATATTTTCATTAGTTGAGCTTGAAAATCTTAAATGTTAGGTTACCTGGAACTGCCATACATACAGAATTTCTACTCAAAGTGTCAGCATGGTGTATGCAGATACCAGATATGTGTTTGTATAATCAAGATCTTGTAACATTAATATCCATTTACAGAGGCTGTTCGCACATTTTTTAGACGATGTATATTGTATTCACAAAACTAAATTACATAAAATTCTTGTGTTTTAAATGTTCTCTTTGACATCCTTTATCCTGAACTATCTTTCGACATCGCAATTTCCAGGATAATAATGCCTTTTGAAGTGTCAGAAGAGGTATTTTATCCCATTCCTCCCGAACAGCTTTCCCGAGTCCTGTTAGGGTTTTGGGACAACGTTTGGATAATGCAGTTTTTAAAAGTCCGAAAGCACAAAAATCCATAGGTGACACATCGGGAGATTTAGTAGGGATATTAATGAAGGGTATGGCCTTGATACCAGTTTTTTGTTCAATTTCTTTTAGGAAATTTACAGTGGATTTTGATGTGTGACTGCTAGCTTTGTCCTGATGGAGTCTCACAGATTGATAGCACTGTGGGTAAAGCGATGGTATTTCATTCAGAAAAATTGGCGATGAAATATGTTCCTGATAGTATTTGGAGTTAATCATGACATTTGTTTGCACTCTCTTTATTTTTAACTTGCCATTAGTATTTGGAGTTAATCATGACATTTGTTTGCACTCTCTTTATTTTTAACTTGCCATTATAAGAAAAACCAGCAACAATCATGAATCCCTTAGAAAAACTTTCTTTCTATTCTTTGAACCATGTACTTAAATTTTTTTCTCCCCTTTTATGATAATAAATGGCTCTTTTTTTTGTTACAATTATTTAAATACATCCATGCTTCATCTATTGTGACAATTGTTTTCCATTTTTCTTTGGATAAGTGTTTCTCATATAGAATTCTGCAGCGTGTCCTGCGTTGAGCGATATGCTTTGGAAGAAGACGATGCACATTGCGTTTTTTCGCGTTCTTAAGATTTAAATCAACGTTTATCATTTTGTTTACAGTGGACACCATGCATTGTAATGATTTTGCAACTGTCCTTTGACTAGGGGGATTTTCTTTAACATTAAACAACGTACCTTTGCAATAGTCGAAGATGTCCATTTTTTCCTTGGATACTTGTATGGAATTTTTGTCCCACTTGAGGCTCCAATTTGACGTTTTTTTCCTTTCTTGTTGATGATATTACCTATCGACGCTTTAGATAGCACAAAACCATGACTCTCACATCGTTTTTGGATAAAGGAGTATGCATATTTCTCTTCGGAAAGAGCGTAAATGTAGCCTTCGAACCACTGCTTTGTTAAATTCGCCATTTTGAATAAAAACAAAACTTTCAAGCCACAGACGATAATTTTGACTTTTAAAAACATAGTACAATTGCAATTACTTCTTTTGCTGCAAACGATTTTTTATTACCGCTGACCAAAGTCGTCTAAAAAATGTGCGAACAGCCTCTGTAGATATTTTAGTACAAATGTCTTTCTCGGTCATATTTTGTTTGATTTGCATTACAATATGTCACAGTTTTAAATGGAATGCCTAATACGTTTACTGTAAATCTTTTGAGAGCTTCTACAACTGCTTCTAATTCATTGCTCATATTTATGTTCGGTATTTGTCGTGTTCTTGCTCATATATGCGTCTGATTAGATTTCTGTAACAGGACCGCACTGTAGCCGTTAACATTAGCATCAGCATTTATTTCTGTTTTTGCTTTCGGACTTTTCAAAACCTTTCTAGTTTTCTCTATATGATCAGTTATATCCAATGATTCCAAGTCCCACAGTTTTTCTAATTCAAGATTTTCTAAGCATAATATTCCCGTTTTCGACAAAGCCATAGTATAGTCCAACTCAGTTTTGTTTTGACGACTGATAATCCATTTTTCAGTGTTTCAATTCTTCCAGTTAGAAGGCTTTCTATAATATCTGCACAAATAAGTAGTCTAATTCGAGGTAAAACGTCATTCTCAATGTCGGGCAGCAGAATTCCCTCTGATGACAAATTTAAAAATTTTCTCTTTACCTTAGGTAAACTTGAATAGATCGTAGGTTGATCTAAAAGGGAAAGTTCTGTTAAATATCTTCCATCAACTTTTTCTGTAGAAATATTAATCCTCCCTCGTTTTTTTCAGTGGAGTTGTCAAAAATAATCCTTGGCATAAGGTTTCTTTTCCACAGAAGTTAATTTGAATTCCTGAACCGAACTTTTTTCTATATATGATCTGTAATATCCATCATCAGTAAGCGCTCTAATATTCAGACATTTATTTTTGTAATGTAAGCATTAAGTTTTTAAGTAGGTTTCATGTAAAGATAGGGTGAATTTTCGGATTATGGTAACTTGGCGTTTTTTTGGCTAAAATTTGGCGACCAACTCTGCTACAGCAACCTGCGAGTTTTTTTTTTGGGGGGGGACCCCATTTTGTTTTTACGAAGTTTTTTTTTTTTT
>KK113059.1:37843-80314 GCA_000611955.2 Stegodyphus mimosarum | reverse complement strand
TTTAATTTAAGAGTACTTTCAAGTCTCTAGCTTAAACAGTTTTTTAAGTTACAGTTAATTATTCAACGAATTTTTGCACTTCGAGAATTTTTTTTTTTTGGTTGAGGGGGAAAGGACTGAAAAACGTCACTTTTGCAGTTGATTTCCAAGCCTTTGCTTAGGAATTTTTGTCCGTTGCCTAGGTTTGCTGGTTTTCCCACGCCTACGTCGAATTCTTGGTTCTTCTTTTGGCGGGCTTGGCGAGATTCGGATTTTTGTTCCAGTTCAACTCCTCGATTTTTGGACGATATTAGCAGGGATTTGCGCGAGGGGTAGAGTTTCAGTTTATTCACCCTTTTGGCGAGTTTTGGCGATATCTAGTGTCCGGACCTGACAAAAAGCGGGTGCAGGTGGGATTGCGAAGCTGTTGGGACGTTTTCGTTTTTGCATTCGGCTGACAAGAAGATAACTTTCTCGGGCGCCTTGGGCATCTTGTTGCTGCAACAGAAAGGATGAATTTGTTTTTTTAACGGGGGGCTTATGGCTCCTGTCACGTCTTACTCCATGGCTTCGGAAATAGTCCTTCAAAAATGTAAATGAAATAATTCTGCAATAGAAAAGGAAATGAAAGAAAATTATATTTCCATGCTTCAACTACCACAGAAATAATGTCCTTCAAAATGGAAAGTAAATATTTCTTCGTCAATTCTACCATCTGATGAAGACTCAGTCCGCTTCTTCAATTTATAAGAACAGAAAAAATCAATAGCCAAGCAACCTGTGTTCCGACCTGAGTTTCCTGATGGCTCTGAAGTTCGTAATACAGAAGGCTGGATGAAACTTCCAAGTTCCTGCGTACTGGGTATTCTTCGAATGTTCGGTGTCCGCCAAGCTGCCGTCGAACCCCCAAATCTCCAGGTTCACATCTTCCGTCAGTTAAGAAGTTTTTCTTTTTGAACTTTAATGTTAACTTAAATTCTTAAAGATTTTTTTTTCATCCAAAATTCTCTGGTTTAATTATTTCTTGAATTTTTTTAAAGATTCTATTATTATCAGAATTTAACTTTTATTTAAATGTTTGCTGTAAAGAATTTTGAAAGGTAGAAAATTTAAATCTTTAATATTTTTGAAGATTTGCTGATTTAACTGAGATCTGAAGAAATTTGTGAGCAGTCTTAAATTGCTCTAGTTAAAGGTATAATTTTTTTTTCCCCTTATGGTGCAATACTATAGGTACTTAACTCTGTACTTCATTATTTGAATTTTCTCTTGTTCTGGGATAAATAAGGTGTAAGAACCTTACAACTGAAAAATGAAATAGAAAATTTTAATTTGTATCTTAACTCATAAAAATAGTTATTACTTAAACAATAGTATTTGAATTGAAGTGGTTACTGTCTAAGATTGCAGTATTTGTGGAAAATATATAAATGTTTAGCTATTTGTTTTCTAAACTAAATAAGGTAGTTCCCGGGGACTAATATAATTTTATGATAATAAATTTGTTTAATATCAATGTTTTAAGGAAAGTAATAAACTAAGTTAGTATTATTGATTTTATGTGTTTACTTGAATTTCTGATTACACAACATAGCTTCACCAGTAGCAAGGCTCTTCGGGTTGTTGAAACGAAATTTAAAAAGGTACAAACACAACGCAATTCTTATTTGTTTAAACTATTAGTATTTTACAACTTAGTATTTAACATTTCTGTGCAGTTTTTAAATTTAATGTTTCTCTTGGATACTGGACGTTTGTCGAAACGTACTTGGATACGATGTTTGTCGAATTTGTCAAGAAGACGTTTGTCGAGACAACGTGCATTGAAAAGACGCTGTCGAGAGGACGTGCATTTTCCGGTGCATTTAAAAGCCAGAAGGATGGCCACATAGCGGCCAGGGAAAGTTGGTTAATTTATTTAAGGCAGAGGGAAGTTGTTAATTTATTTATTAGGGTAATTAATATTTGTATTAAGAGATACTGCTTATTTCATTGTAAATGTTTTATATGTAATACATGTTTATTGAGTTTTTTATTGAATATTTGGCAGCAAAAATTTGAAAAGCGAAACGCCGTTTATAGTGAAATACCACAAAATGCGAAATCGAAATGAATAGCCCATCTGGGCTAACTCCATTTGGGCTAAAAATTATTCGAATTTGTCGAATCAAAATTTTGAATCTGTCTTGACTTTATATCGAATGTGAAGCCTGAACGTTGTTCAGTGAGGCAGGTTTTCTTGTACTGCTAATAAACATAGTTTTTTTTTTTTTTTAATGTCTTGTTAGCTGAAACTGCAAGCAAAGATCTAGCTTCAAATTTCGCCTATTGGTATTAATTCCTTTACTGGTGATTTATTTGTGCTTCATCCACGAAAACCATTTTTTTACAGACATCTTGTTGGGAATCTTTGTTAATCCGATTACTTGATCAGAACTGCAATCAAATGTTTACGAAAGCGGTTTCCATGGAAATAAATTTAAGGGATTCATCAGCAGATAAATCAATCATTTCTTTCCCCTATTTTTTTTAATAAAATGTGTTGTAGAATGGATTCAAAGATTTTCATGCCCAGAACTCATTTCATAAACTCTTAAAAAAAGAGTACTCTCAGAGGTTTTCAATCAAATCCAGACAGTTGTCATTTTCAACCAAAAGGTTTTTTTTTTTTTCTGGAAAATATTTTGAGGAAATATTGGCTATTCACAATTCCTTTTCTTAAAAGTACAGAAGTTATTATCAAATATCTTATCTGAGCATGAATCATGAAGACTGTTGTGCATTTACCTATCCCACTGTAACTTCATTTGATTCAGCTGTGGGAAGATACCAGCCAAGAAGCTAAACAATGCAGCCGTGGCTCGCTTTTAATCTTTCACTGAACTTGCATTTGTTGTCAAAAAGGAACTGAAATTGTCTTAGTTCCTATAAGGGAGTAAAGTACCTGGATGAGTTAAGAAGAAGAGTGAGAAAAGTTAATCTATCTCGATGAGGACGAGAAGATACTGATTTTTTAACCAAACTAAAATAGTGCTTCGCGTAAATTGCAAATAATATGAACGTGCCTGTTTTTGATTTTATAAAGTTAACTGTCTTCATCGCTTCTGTTAACATTATTTCGGCAACATTTAGACATTTACTAGCAACCAGAACTTTCCAGCGCAGACTGCAGTGTTCGACATTTGATACGCAACAAATTTCTCCATCTTAAAAATTACAGCACTATGTTTGCTAATCATAAATGTTACATCATTATTGTAACTATAATTCAAATTTTGCAGTCTGTATTATATTGAAGTAGCGAAAGTACCCGAAGCCAGTTAAGTTAGATTGACAGTAATGTATCTAATAACAGAGAGAAAGATGCAGCTGTAATACTTCTCTGATAACGATGCAAAAAGTAAGATTCATAGTCATACATTTTTCAGCCTGATGCGATATGGAACCCACATAAAAAAATTCGATAGAAAAATGAAAAAATTCTCTCTCATCATATCAGCAACAATGGCACGCCGTTTTTCGTGATTTTCGTCTTTCTAATCAAATGATCGTAAAAAACTCTAGTTTCATCCAATATTTCACCTATATTCAATTTTAGTCGATTAAATGTGGCAAAAAATTGATCATAATGGATCAGAAATCAGTAATGCGCACAAACACACAAACAAACATTCTTCTTTACATATATATATTTTGTAAAACTTAGAAATGTTTTATTAACAAACTTTATGATTTCAAAAGCGAGCAGTAGCAACACTTTAACAATAAACATTTTTATTTACAACTTTAACAATAAACTTCGAAATAAACTTTTTTATAGCCAACGCGCCAGACTGTTGCCACTCGGAAAAATAAGTGCGAAAATCAGCGCTTTCAGAGTTTTTAATTAACATTTCGGCTGATTAAAGTTCTTCGATGATAGGAATAGTCGAAATGGCTTCCCACGAATTTTTGGAATCGGGAATAATGTAGTTGATGTGTAAGGTTTTAGTTAAACTAACAAAGTTTCATTTTAATTTAAATCTTTCTATCCCTTCTCATTTTCAACTCCCCGTTAGAAGAAGCGCGCGTTTTCAGCTTTATGCTAATTTGAAGTGGAGCCAAGTTATATTTAAACGAGAGGTAGAAACTTTCAGTGTGAGAGAGCTTTTAGTCTCAGACCACGATCATTCTATTCGACGTTCGCCTGACCAGCTAGCATTTAAATTCTAAGCCATAGCGCTTTACGTGATTGCTTATTGAAATAAATCCAAATGCGTCAGTATTAGTAAATCTTGCTACGCACCATTTAGTTAGAGGCCAACCTCACTTTGTAAGCTCTGTGACCAACGACTATCTAATTTCTATTTAGCTTTAGTTTTAAATTTATCTGAGTGTTCATTTTAGACCCAAGTGTGGTCTTTACTTTCTGTATCCCTCCTGAGTTGGGAAGTAGTTTGTAAATAATAGTGATTTAATAAAAGAGGATTTTAAATCCTTTTCAAGTGCAGTTATTCTACCAATGAATCACAGTATCTACCACAGAACATAGCTGCATTCAGCTCCCTGTTCCAGATCAGGACTTTAAGCTGTCACGAAGATGTTTTCAAAGAATATGCACCGAACACTCAGTCCTGACAGATGTTTGGCAATGCTATTTTTATTTCATCGTAAAACTTAGAAATTTTTTATTAACAAACTCTAGGATTTCAAAGCGAGCAGTAGCAACAACTTTCGAAATTAAGCAGATTTTCATCTCCAGCTTGTGAGACTGTTGCCACTCGGAATGAAATGAGGGCGAAAATAATCGTTTTCCGAGTTTTTATCTCTGATTTTAGATACTTGTTTTTTGAAAAAAGGGATGTCGAACTTTTTCGAGATCCAGAAAAGAACTATAGAAAGTTTGGTGACGATAGCTGTAGTAGTGACTGAGTTATTAGAAGACAAACCGACAGACTTTCTTCTTTATATGTATATAGATTGTCAAGTAAAATGTCTTCCATCACAGAGGCTGTACTCGTATAATCAATAACTATCTGAAACATCAGTATAGCTTCAACTGCATAGTGTTTGTGTAATATAGAATCTCCAACCAGCCTCACAGCAAATTACGGACTTCCGTTTACTAATACGTTTATTATGAGATAAACCGTACTTGAGACGCTGTGAAAAATGGCGTCAGCGCCCAAAATGGAAACATTGAGCTGATTTGCTTCTTCATTACCAGCCATCTTTAACGTCATGTATTTTACTATCAACACACATGTGTAAATGTTTCCAGAGGATTTTATAATAAACTAATTCTGAATTATGCTTCAAGAACATAGCAATTCTAAGATCCAGGAAAGGTATGGCAGCTAAAAGTTGGAGAAACCCCGAAAATGTTCATGAATTGAAAAGTTTTCTACTGCTTCGCACATACTATAGGAGATTTGAGAAGGATTTTTCTTCCGTCGAAAGAACCTCTTCACAAACTGACACAGAGAAAACAAAAGGGCTTATGGGCAAAAGAATGTGATAACCCATTTATAAATTTGAAGTAGGCTTTAACATCTGCAAATATCCTGACGTATCCTCAGCTCGACAAATAATTTATCCTTGACACGAATGGGAGCTATGAGAGTGTCGGTGCTGTTTTGTCCCACGAAATAAACAGTCAAGAACGTGTCGTGACATCCTGGAGCAAGTGTCGATCTAAATCTTCGAGGAGTTATTGTGTCATCAGGAAAGAATTGCTCGCCATAGTTAAAGCCGTAGAACATTTCCACCATTACCTTCGAAGCAGAAAATTCCAACTCCGTACAGATCATGCATCGTTGACCTGGCTCTTAAATTTCAAGAATCCCGAATGAAAATAGCATGATGGATGCAGAGACTCCAGGAATGGGACATCACTATCCGTCATAGGAAAGGATCATCAAACGGAAACGCCAATGGCCTTTCTGGAAGACCGGGCTCAGGAAGCTAGCAATATTGTAGAAGGACCAAAGCAAAATACCAGCTGGTTAGTCCAGTAGCACACAAAGTTGCAACTTGAACATCGGCTGATCGAGACCCAGGGTGTGACGAAAAAGTCAGAAAGACCAGTTGGAAGATTACGACATTAAGCACATAATTGAATCAATGGAGTCTTCAAACAGGAAACCTACCTGGGCAGGACATTTCGATATACAGAACTACGACAAGACAATATTAGGCTGTCTGGGACTCGCTCCATATTCGAGCGGCGACTTATGCCGGAAGCTCAAATCAGATGTTGGAAAGGCATTCCGATGGCAGCTGATACTTCCATGATCTAGGATCTCTGAATTCTTTGCAGAACTACGTAGCAGTGCGACTGGAGGCCATTTCGGAATAATGAAGACTTTGCATAGAGGTCGAGCGCTTCTACTGGAGTAATAGAAGGGCTGACTTGCAGAAATTGTACCAATTTTGCGATGCATGTGCGGTTACGAAAGGACTGAAGAAACGCAGCCGAGGGAAGCTGCAACATTACAATGTAAGAACAACATTTGAATGCATCGCCACTGAAATACTAAGACTTCTCCCATGAACTGCTGGTGGCAGCAAATACATCCTCTTTGTCATTGATTACTTCACGAAGTGCCTTGAAGCGTATCCTATTCCTGATCAAGAGGCTGTCAGGGAAGCAGAGGTAATTATACAGCTTTGCATTTCCAGGTTCGGTGTGCCTGTTTAGTTACATTCCGATCAAGGAAGAAATTTTACTTCCGCTGTAATTAAAAAACTCTGCAAGCTACTCGTATTCGACAAAACCCAAACGAGACCTTTACGTTCCCAGTCAGATGGCATGGTAGAGAGGTTTAATTCAACCATGCTTAATAATCTTTCGTTGGTGTTACCAGAAACCAACAAGACTGTGACCGGAAAATATCTCTGTTCTTACTAGCCTATCGCAATTCTGTCTAGGAGACAATCGGCTATTCCCCATTCCAGATGATCTTCAGTCGTGACCTTCGTCTGCAGTCAACATCTACAGTCACCCTGGCTCTGCTTTTACGCAGTTTCTAACAGGCTAAAGGACGTCGTAGTTCGGATCCGTAAATCCTCTAAGCCTAAAGTCTTTCATTACGATATGGTAGCCCCTTACCATGGACATAATACACAGTCTCATATTGTATATAATGTAAACAGAATACTAAGAACGTGGTTTTATTTGCATATAAATTTGTAAATTCATGCATTTAATTAATGATTTAGTATTTGATTTGTTGTTATGTTATTTATTGAAATTATTGTTTGAGTATTGCATTGATTTTAATTAGTTGGAATTATGGTTTCCTATTCAGGGATTGTCCATTGATCTAGGGACTGGACTGCCCGAGACGTACAGTCCTTGGAAAGATATGAATGATACGAATCTTATGTATACGTAAATAATTTTAGTGAAACTGTATGTGAAATTATAGAATTTATCTTAATAATATGAACCGAAGTGCTTGAAAAAGTGAAATTGTACCGAAAAATGAGGTTGCAGGGGCAAATATATTTGACATTGAAGTAAATGGCTGTCTCGCTAAATTAGTAAGATATCGCCAAGCTTGCGATAATTTGGCGACTAATGTTTAGCGATAAATTTGACAACAAATCGCCAAAAGTCGCCAAACTTGGCGACATTTTGGTCGCCTGTATAACTGCAATTTGTACTGTAATTGAGTAACTGTAATTGATCCCTGTATGTAACTGTAACGTATTCGGCCCTTTTACGTAACTTTATATGCCTTTCAGTAATTTCGAGAAATGGAAGGAACTAGGTATTTCTCGGCGGCCGGGCGAAAACTATATAAGCCCGAAGAGAGGCATCAGTTCTCAGGCAGTTCTGCCTTTTTCAATACTCATTTCAACAGCTCGATTATTTTTAGTTGAAATGCAGAATGATCAAAGAAAAAAGAATTCAAATTTATTTCGAGGCCACTTCGCCTACTTGTTTGCTTCACTTAAAATTAATTCCAGGTAGCGCAAAAGCGATTATTTTTAAAATTACAATCAACAGCCTTTGAGCACTTGCCAAAGTACACGCAAAAACTCTAGAAGTTGAACGCCCGAGAACCACGCAAGGTCACTTCTCAGTTTTTAGTTCAGAGCTGATTTCCGAGTATTGACAGATCGTGATAGCTTCGCTCTTTGGATCCACTTTATGCTGTGTTTAACATTATTAGTAATTTGATGCCACCCAACCCGCATAGTGATTAGCGTCACTGACTGCCGTGCCGAAGGGCCCAGATTCGAATCCCGGAGAAGGCATGGATGTTTGTAAATGTATAGTGTCGGTGCGGCATGATGGCACTTTAAATATGCGGGAAGCCGGAAGTCCTCTCGTGTGGTTTGGTGGAAGAGGAGAGAGGTGGGCGTTCCACCCCCAATTTTGATGGAGAGTACCCAGGGGAGTCCCTTGGACCCGTCCCTCCTGGGTAATCTCCATCAAAATTGGGGGCGGAACTGAGTAGAATCGCACTATCACCTGTAACCAACAACAGCGTATCTTGAGCGCTTCTTGCCACAAGGAATTTCGTGGACATGGGCTGATGTTGCTGTCAGACAAGTGAACATAAGTAACAACAACAACAACAGTAATTTGAAGTGGCAACTACTGGTTGTGGCTCTGCTACACTGAGAACAGCTGTACGAGCACTTTTGTGGAAAGTTCCAGAATGGTAAAGTGTTTCTTTTAGAAAAATGAAAATTATCAATCTATCATCGGATCTGTGGGCATTCAATTCATTATGGACCCCTACGCATTAAGAGTATTCATGAATAATTGTTTTCTACTTCTTTACAACAGCCGCCTAGACGGTGTACCGGTTAGGGGAGCCGGCTACGATACCTGGGTTCGAATCCCGGAGAAGGCATGGCTGTAACTGTGCATCCCTTCATAGGAGGCAAAGGTGGCCCACCTATTAGAAACCTCCATAATAAAGTGACCACCACTTCTGGCCTCAGTAGTGGCCAAGCAAAAATCGGCCTGTCATTGAAAAAAAAAGAAAAAACTTTCTTACAGGAGGCAAAATTTAACCTTAGATTTTACGTTGATTTCAACGAGAAACTGTGGATTTCGAGGGAAGTCAAGATGATCAGCTTTTTTGAAGAAGAAAGTGCTTTGTGATAAATTCGTGACTTCTAATGTATAACTGATTAAACGCGGGAGACACTATTGCTATATCTCTTATTTTATACTTACGAGGTATGAAACAGAATGACGATACATTAGGCTTGGATCATGCAGATCACAATTTTATTAATAATAAATTGAAATGCCCATAAAAGCTGATTAAGGATTTTTATATAAAATTTCAGATTTTAAACACCTATGACCATTGAACTAATAAATAAATAAATAAAAATATTAATGCATTTCTAAAATTAGACAAAATTTAATATAAAATAGATTTTGATTTCATAGAATTCTTGCGTTTTGACCAACATGCAGTGATCGTCTCCTTTGAAATGCGTAGAGGTTTTCTATGAAACCGAACGTGAAGCTAAAGGTGATTTTTGCAGAGTTTTAAATTTCGCACTGGCGTTATTTTCTATCGTATGCTATTAAAATGGTTTTGAATAACACAAAAGCAAATGATAATATTATTTAAGAATATTCCCTCACATCTAGCTACATCATTTATTTTCTTGTGTGATGTGATTATAAAACTTTTATGTGATAGTCATAATATCAGAAAATTACCATTAAAAAGATATTCTCATGTACTGTCACGTCGAATAAAATGTGCCCTTTGGAACGGTGATAAGACAGGAACTCCGGATTGGCCGCGAGAAATAATGATAAGATGAAATGAATGTTACATCACAACTCAGCTTTTATCAGATTAGAATAATAAAAATTGTCCAAATAATTTTTCATGAAATTCTAATGAAAGGTTAGATTATGGGAAGATAAATACACGTGTTGTACGTGTCTCAGTAAGGTTCTTAGGGTTCAGCAACCTTCGAAAGTCTTTGCATATCTGAGTAAAAGCAGCCACATTGGCCTAGTTAGTGTTAGGAGCACAATCGAGATTTAATCGATCAACTCGATACTAAAACAGAAAATATTCAGTAGTTAGAATTTTAGCTCAAAATTATTTAGTTCAAATTATTGTTATTATTATTATTATTTAGTTGAAATAGGTTTTAAAAATTATAGGTCCAATCAGTTCTTGTGCTTCGAACAAAACCAAAACTGATGAATACAGTACAACAGTATAAAAGCTCAAAACATTGTTAATAACTGAATACGAAAATACAAATTATACATATATTTTACAATTCAGAGCAGGTAGAGTCATAGGTGATTGCGAAGCAGGAGACATGAAAAATGAGCAATGCCCTCGCCGGTACTCGAACTATGGACATTTCGAGTACGCGCCGAGTGTGCTGACCTCGAAAGCATGCTGAGAAGGCGGGAGAAATACCTTATATACTCCTCCTTTTTTTAAAGGGTGACTGGGCATTAGGGGACCCAATCGCCAAATCCTGGTGGTGAGAATCATCATCCACCACCTTTTTTTAGTTCGGGCACCACTGTAGAGACATTAGTTTCTTTTTTTTAGTTGGAAGCGTGATAAATGAGCAGTGCCCTCGCCGGGACTCGAACCTCGGACCTCTCGAATACGCGCCGAGTGTTCTGACCATTACACCACTAAGGCATGCCAACAAGGCGGGAGAAATACCTTATAACAGAACCTCCGTTATAGCGTAAAATCACGTATTTTCGTTACCTCCACTTTGATATGATATATGTCATTACTAAAATATGACCTAAAACTGTGCGTGATATTGCCACCTAAAGTTTAAACTTGTGACAAGCAACATACATTATTTTTGATAAAACTATAAATTTGGAGACAGTGTTGAATTTTTTTTTTTTTCATTATATCTCGAAACTTCCTTCGTTATCGATGCAAATATTTATTTCTGCCTTATTCATATCAGATCAAACTTTAGAGTCCTCATTTTGAACAGAACATTTTGGTTTAAAGCGCGTGTATGATGTCTGCCCTATATTAGATAGCCACACATATGCACTAACGGTATAGATACTACTGATGATGGGATATCATCAGCGTGAACTTTTGGTTGAAATTATGGTTTATTAGATGAACCGTTTTTTCTATTAGTATGACAAATGTTTCTCTCACTGAAATTCGGGTTCAAGATAATGGAGTATATACTTTTTTGCCTTTGTTAGACACCAGGTATCCACATCCTCCATCTCCTGTCACCTGTTCCGTTTTGTGACGTTTTAAAGGAATCTGGGAAAATCTTAGCTTTATCATATCATCATAATCTTAGCTATCTTAATAATTTTTCCAATTTAATATACCTTTTCCTCAGTAACTAAAATTTACAGCTCCTAAAAATATTACATTTAAAAAAAAAAATCTGAAATGTTTAAATGTTTCAGATTTTACATTACGTCCAAAGGGGCGTTCTATTAACATTTTGTACGTTACCTTTATTTATTAAATATTATTTTCTTCGCAGTTAAACCATAAAATTCAGTTCAACAGCAATATCGCAAAATAATTTTAAACTGAGCGTATCCTTAGAATTTCCTGGTTACAGCCGAAAACATCGCGGGCAAAAACGTCGCGGAGAAAACAACGCAATGCAAAAACGGCGTGGTACAAAACATCGTGGGAGAAAATAAAGCAAAGAGAAAGCATCGCAGTTCTAAAACGTGGTACAAAATATCGTCCTCCAAAATAGAGGTTCAAAAACTTCGCAGTTTAAAAACATCGTCGTCGAAAATATCGTGGTAAAAAATAAAGTACCTGCAAATCATCGCATGACGATAACATCGCAGACATGCGTTTTTCAGGCTTTAATAATTGTTAATGGATACTCGCATAATGATTTGTGAGAGCAAGGTGGAAAAAAGGATAATTTTTACTTACATATTTTTCCTTTTTCTATTTTTTTTATTAAAGACTGAAAGCCACATGTCTGCGATGTTATCGTCATGCGAGGATTTGTAGGTACTGTATTTTTTACCACGAAATTTTTGAAGGCTATGTTTTAACTGCGAAGTTTTTGAACCGCTTTATTTTCGACGACGATGTGTTGTACCACGATGTTTTCTCGTTGCTTTATTTTCTCCCACGATGTTTTGTAGGACGACGTTTTCGCCATGCGTTGTTTTCTCCGCGACGTTTCCGTCCGCGATTTTTTTGCCGCGCTGTTATCGGCGGACACCGAATTTCCTATGCACAGTCTTCAGCGCTGGAGATAAAAATGTTTTTTCTGTAGACTTTTGCTATTGCTCGCTTTGAAATCCTTGAGTTTGTTAATAAAAAATTCGTTAAAGTTTTACAAAATATTAAATCGATCATAAAACAAATTCCAAATTTCAAATTTGCGCTTCCAGATGCCCATATTCGCAGCAGGATTACGTTATTCGAAATTCTATGTCTCTAGGTACCGTCGTTTTCTCACAATGCGAGAAACATACATACATTTATGCACATTCTTCATTATTTAATTTCTTTAAATATAATACGGGGCTGCATTATTTGGTGGCAACAGTTTGAAAAGTGAACCGACATTTAACATTTCTGACGCAAAATCGTAGAACGAAAACAATAGTCCTTCAGGGTCAAAGCCCCTTTGGACTAATAACTCGCAATTTTTTATTATTAAGTCAAACTGTCGTATTCTATAAATGTATGTTGCAATGAAGAATAATTAGTCAACTGTATATCGTATTTTCAAGTGTAAAACGTTTCAGAGTGTATATAGTGTAGTGAAAAATCTCTGCAATATCTCTTAAAAATGTGTAATTTAATATCTTATTATAATATTATGCGATTTTCAAAATTAACTAAATTTAATAATTTACAAGTCATAAAGATTACTTAGAGTACCATTTTTCTTTACCTTTTATGATGAGAGCGTGATTTGAAAAGTTATGAACAAAAGAATTGTTCATAAAAAGCACAATTAACCAGTAAAAAATTAAAACTGCTTTTTCAATCCATTATACCTCTCTCTGATGTCTAAAATCTATCTATAAAAGAAGTATTATTTCTTGTTTTTGTGTTTCGACATTGAGGAATCTGTGTTGCAATTCCGAATTTTAGTTTAAGGAACGTCACTTGCAAACAAAATAACTACACATACTAAAATTATTGCGCTTTATAATGAAGAATTTCATCCCATCAAAGCTGTGAAAGATGGCTTAATGGCTTAAGAACCTATAAGCTAGGGAATAAAAAATTTCATTAACGAAAAGCAGAGGCTTAAGCATTACAGTGGGCATATGATTATCATTATCATTAAAAAAGGCACAGCCCCAATCCTCCTAGCCAGCACAAGCTGGCCGTATGATCCCAAAATGGGACTGGCCAGAAAAAACAAAAAAGAAAAAAAAAACAAATAAAGTCCAAAATCTGAGTTTCATTGTCGAATTCCAATTCTATCTTTGTTCGTATTACTAATAATTTTCATTATTGTGTCTGCAAAATCTTTCAAATTTGAATAGTTCTTTTTAAAGTCTTCCTTAAAATCCTTTCTATATTTCTCTCTTGCACTCCGGGTAAGCGTACATTCATCGACGAAGTGGTTGGCGTTCCCCAAACTTGTCGCTTATTAAGCATTTAAATATCATCATTCTGTAGATGGAACCGATTAAAATAAGTTGAGAAACGCCCATGATTAGTCAGCACCTAATTTACATCAACATTACTTATAATATTCATCTTCTTGTTTAACTTTCTATTTTTCATTAACTCTTTTTTTTACTTACTTGTACAAAGTAAAAAGGAAGTATTGCAATCGCGAAAAATTTCGCGTACCGTATTTCAACGAAAATATCTATTTTGATCGCTATCGAACGCAATTTAACGATGTTTTTGAGTGACACCCGTACGTAAGGACAGAATAAAGGACGCTTCCCCCCAAAAAAAAATTAGAAAACTGATTTAAAATGGATTCTGAAGAGATTTTTTCGTGGCGTCTGTACGTACGAACTTACGTACGTACGTACGTATGTTCGAAACGTATGTATGTATGTATCTCGCATAACTCAAAAACAAGTAGCCTCAGAACGTTGAAATTTTGTATATGGGGCTGCTATAACATGCAGATGTGCACCTCGCATTTTGGTTGCAATCGGCCGCACCAAAAGTATATAAATATATGTATATATATATCCACTCTGTTACTCGGCTCAGAGTTCAGTTTCTTTATTTTTATGAGTTTGTAAATTGTGCATTTTTTGCTTTAAAAATGATTGAATTATGTTGTTCTTATCTTTCGGTTAAGATTTTTATGCCTTTAGTTAACCTGCATTCAATAATTGTAGAATTATCAACAAGTTTTTTAATTGCGGCTAAGCGTTAAGTCTTGGTTATGATATTTGTAGCTTGTAGTAATCTTGCTTTTAAGCAAGAAGAAAGGAGATGAGGACTCTGGCAAACGCTGTTTCCTCCAGTCCGTGAGGATTCCCACCGTGTTTTCATTTGAATATACGTTCCCTCGGTTATGATATTTGTTTACATTTGAAATTTAGCAGAATAGTGGATTTGTTGCCAATCTAGAGAAACTAAGCTTCGCAACAACAAAGTAACATCTTTTTTCATTATTGCGAATTAAATTATGCTTGATTCATTAGCTGGTTTTTGCGTATAAATTGTAATTTTAACTGTAAAAATTTGTTTTTTTTAATCGTTTTAACTGTACTTGGTGTTTTAAATTTTTGTACATCTTTCAATTTTTAATAAAAATATTTTGAATTTTTATGTATTTTTGCCTTATTGCGAAGTCAGAACTGAATTAATTAGTAGCCCATGCTCATTAGGTAAGCGGCGCTGAATCCTCTGTGAAAAATTGTTTCTTTTTTATTTGTTTAATTTCTTTATGCAGCATTTTAGATTTATTACAGTACTTGAATAGAACTTGTGGTAATTCTTCAGATGCTATAATTTTTGCGCTTCTGAGTTTTAAAAGGAATAAGATGTAACGCTGTTAAGTGAATCAGAGCCGAAGTGTGGCTATGGTAAATAATTAGAGTGAACTTTAAAGAGTGCATTTATTCTATTGTGGTTTATGCGCTATAGGCGAAGAAGATTTAATTCAAAATTCGCTAACAGTTAATTCAATATGTTTAAATGAAATGCAGGAAAGTTGCGTATAATTTAATAGTCCGTACAAGGAAGTCATGTTGTGTACACATCAGATTTTTTTCTTATTAGACGACTCCCAGCAAAAATTCCATTCTACGAGTATATAAATCCAGTTTCCCATTTCAGCAATGGTCTTATTTCTTGAATCTAGGATATCAGAATTATCTATCTCATCCCCAAGTGCCACCAATGATCATGTAGACTTTGAATTAATAATGTAAAGTTCTGGAGTCATGATATAGCAATCTCTGATACGCAAGAGAGCCCATTTGAACGACGTCATTTTAACGAACGATTTCAACCATATCGTACTACAGCAACCGTAAAGCATCCCTATTACAGTTTACAATACGGTGTTTATTTCAAGACAGGAACTGGATCTGTTTTACGTCGCATAAAATGCATACCTCGTGAATATATTGTTGCGAAAAATTCGGCGGTTACGCCTGTATGTAAGCTTTCCGGCATAGCACTAGGGTTGCCATAAAATAGTGTATGGTAGGGTTGCCAGATTGGCGACTTTATCGCCCATTTGGCGACCAAATTGCCGATATCCCATGGTCCAATCGGGAAGCTTCTAGAATAATTTCCTGTCGAGATATTTCTCGAAACCTGTGGAACCTAATGAAACGCTATATAAACCCTTGCGTTTCTGAGAGCCGGCAGTGTGTGATTAATTGTGAAAATAGCTGTTTACTGTGAATGCTAAGCTACGCGAGAGTTTTGTGAACGGAAAGCGATCGAGATAGTGCTTTGCCGTGAAGCTATCTTTACAGTATAGCTTGACAGTGTATTGGTGATTGTTCCACGGTGTTTATTATAAGTTTAGTGTTGCCGTGAAGCTACCTGTACAGTTACAGCCTGAAGCTGTGTTGCTGATTGTTTCAGCGTATTTATTGTAGATTTTCGACGCTTTTAAAGGTAATTTTGGAACTGTGCTGTAAATAGTGATTCTTGTAAATAAATTGTGCTTTTTATTGTTCTGCATCGTGTTTTCATCGGATACTCTCAAATCCACGAACCCGTATAACGCAACAACTGGTGTCAGAAGTGGGATTTGAGAGTGAATGCCCGTCACCCGTCTACAGGAGAAAGCAATGGCGGAGGAAATGAATGCTTTGATGGACATGTTAGCAGCTCTGAAAGCCGACATGTTAGCAGCTCTGAAAGCCGGACAAGAAGAGATGAAAGACAGACAAGAAGAGATGAAACAAGACATGAAAGCCGGACAAGAAGAGATGAACGCCAGACAAGAAGAGATGAAACAAGACATGAAAGCCGGACAAGAAGAAATAAAAGCCGGACAAGAAAAGCTGCAAGAGCAACTGCGACAGATGGAAATGGAGCAAAACAAGATTAGAAGCGACATCATGGAGCTTAGAGAGGAAACCGAAACCAAATTACAAAATATGAAAGAGGAAACTGCAACTAAAATAGCCGATATGGAAGAAAAATTTAGGAAGTTTCGGGAAGAGGTAGACATGTTGAAAGAAAAACGAACTGAGCCGAAGAGAGAAATTGAAGATTTTAAGATTCTCCCAGGTTCCCCTCATACGGCAATCAAACCCAGTACGTACGACGGAAAATCGTCGTGGAATGTGTACAAGACCCAGTTCGCCATCGTGGCTGACACTAACAGATGGGATTCCCAGATGAAGGCATCACAGCTAGCTGCATCACTCCGAGGCGATGCTGCAGATATCCTAGGAGTTCTGCCGCAAGACCAGATTTCCTAGTTTTGATGCCCTCTCGAACGCGCTAGAACTCAGATTCGGAGAAAAATGTGTAAAGGACTGTAGCCGTCTCCAACTCAAAACCCGCCAACAGAAAATGACTGAAAGCCTCCAAGAACTAGCAACTGATATTGAAAGGCTGGCGCACCATGCATATCCGGACTGTCCACCTGATGTCCGTGAAAATCTGGCCCTTATGCATTTCGTCGATGCAGTCAAGGATCAGGAAATTCAGAAAGCTCTCAGGTTGGCAGATCTCAAAGACCTGAAATCTGCATTAATCTATGCGATGAAGTTTGAGTCGGCTCAGCAGGCAACTCGAAAAGATCGCCATCCGATCAGAGCGGCTAAAGTAGAAAATGAAAATTTTGATGTCAGAAAATTTAAACAAGAAATGTTAAGAGAGATTCGGGAAGCGTTAAATAAGCCAAATAACAGAAACACCGACAAGAAAGCAATGAAGTGCTGGAATTGCGGACTCGAAGGACATCTGCGCAGGAACTGTCACGTGAGCCAAGACCGGGAGGCAGCTCCCGTGAAACAAAACCAGGGAAACTAAAGTGCGGCAATTTCACGGGGCGGAGATTGCCAGGCAGAGATGTAGCCCCTCTGAAAGTTCTTCAGATCTCGTCAATGAGCGGCGGAGATAACGGATTGTTCGTCGAAGGATACGTGAATAAACACCCTTGTAAGATGATCATCGATACGGGAGCCAACGTAACCATCGTCAGAACAGACGTAGCGCGGGAACTAAACGAGACTTTGCGCTGGACTCCGCCCTGTGTGACTCTACAGACAGTGACAGGTGACAAGATCCCCATTGAAGGTAAAATTAACATCACCATTACCTTCGGAGATGAGACTTACCAGCACTTGGCATTCGTCGCTGACATCGCGGACGAATTAATACTTGCACTACACTTTTTACGGAAATATGACTTTACACTGGACTTTAAACGCAACGAAATGCACTCTGCGAAGGAAGATATACCCGTGTTTGAAATGAAGAGTGATATTCCTTCAGCTCACCAAGTAATAACAAAAACAGACGTCACGATCCCTCCGATGACAGAATTACTAATATCCGGCTGCATAGAAAACAAAAATAGCTTCAAGTTTGGAATAATTGAATATCCCGAAAATAGCTCGAGAAATGTATTAGTCGCCTCTACATTAGTGGACCTCTCCAAAAATTTCGTCCCCGTGAGAGTGGCGAATGTTAGCCATAGTCCGAGAACAATCCAGAAGGGTAAAGTGCTAGCAACCTGCACGCCGGTTACGTGCGTTTACAAGGCCCCACCTGCAATGCCCACTGAGTCAACAGCGAAATTAATTGATGAACTGCTGCAGAGAACAAACTTAACCGCCGAACAGAAATGTGCAGCAGAGAAAACAATTAGTGAATTTGAAGATCTATTTTCTCGAACATCCAGAGATGTTGGCCGCACGAAATTGACACAACATCGAATTGACACGGGTGATCACTCACCGATCAAGCAACATCCCAGACGCCTACCATTCGCAAAGCAGGAAGAGGTTGGAAATCTTCTAAAGGAGATGCAAGAAAGTGACATCATCGAGCCATCCACAAGTCCATGGGCATCTCCTATAGTTCTCGTCCGGAAGAAAGACGGCTCGACAAGATTTTGTGTCGACTACCGGAAGCTAAATAATATCACTAAGAAAGACAGCTACCCTCTTCCGAGGATTGACGACACACTAGACACGCTATCAGGACACAAATGGTTCTCCACTCTGGACCTTAAGAGCGGATACTGGCAAGTGGAAATTCACCCGGACGATAGAGAGAAAACTGCGTTCACTACTGGCCAAGGACTGTGGCAGTTTAAAGTTATGCCGTTTGGACTCTGTAACGCCCCTGCAACATTTGAACGCTTGATGGAAACAGTGCTTCGTGGCCTATCTTACGAGTCCTGTCTGGTTTACCTTGACGACATCATTATAGTGGGCCGTACGTTCGAGGAACATCTAGAAAACATCAGGAAGGTGTTCCAAAAATTGAAAGATGCCAACCTCAAACTAAGTCCTTCTAAATGCAAGCTGTTCCGCAGCGAAGTCACCTATCTGGGTCACATCATCTCCGCCGAAGGTGTCCGTACGGATCCAGAGAAAGTTTTGGCAGTCAGGGACTGGAAACGCCCTGTGGATGTTCATCAACTTCGGAGCTTCCCGGGACTCTGCACTTATTACAGAAGATTTGTAAAGGGGTTCTCCAACATCGCAAGACCTCTGCATAGATTAACGGAAAATAAACAGAAATTCGTGTGGACTGAGGAATGCGAAAAATCTTTTAATGAGCTGAAGACGGCATTAACATCCACGCCTGTGCTCGCATATCCCCAGATCGACAAACAATTCATACTTGATACGGATGCAAGCAACGAAAGTGTTGGAGCTGTCCTTTCCCAGATGATTGACGGTGAAGAGCGAGTGATAGCCTATTGGAGTAAGTGCTTGTCAAAACCGGAAAGGAATTATTGCGTCACTCGGAAAGAATTGCTCGCTATCGTAAAAGCCATAGAGCATTTCCATCATTATCTCTATGGCAGAAAATTCTTGCTCCGCACCGATCATGCTTCCCTAACTTGGCTATTGAATTTCAAAAATCCTGAAGGACAGATAGCCAGATGGATTCAAAGACTCCAGGAATATGACTTTGAAATAAAACATCGTAAAGGCTCCTCCCATGGAAATGCGGATGCTTTATCTAGGAAGCCTTGTCCTGCGCATTGCGGGTATTGTTCAAGAGCACAAGCTAAGTATGGTTTGGCGAATCCTAGCATCCGACAAGTAACATCTTCAACAGCATCGGAGCCAGATCCGTGGAGTCATGAAAAAGTTAGAGAAGACCAGTTGGCGGATCCTAACATTAAGCCAATAATAGAGCTGAAGGAATCATCGGCTACGAAACCCAAGTGGCAGGACGTTTCCATCTTCAGTCCTATGACTAAAAGGTACTGGGCTCTCTGGGACTCACTTCACCTTCGAAATGGAGTCTTATATCGACTGTGGGAAAGCGACGATGGAACTAATAAAAGATGGCAGCTGCTGCTTCCTCAAAACCGAATACCTGATGTCCTGAAAGAAATACACAGCAGCCCAACAGGAGGGCATTTCGGCTATATGAAGACATTAAACAAAGTTCGAGAGCGCTTCTTTTGGAGTTCCGCAAGAAACGACGTTGAGAAATGGTGCCGGTCTTGCGATGCCTGTGCAGCCAAGAAAGGACCAAAGGAACGCTGTCGCGGAAGAATGCAGCGATACAACGTTGGAGCGCCTTTCGAGCGAATTGCCCTTGATATACTGGGACCTCTGCCATGGACTAAAGATGGCAACAGATACATTCTAGTTGTCATGGATTATTTTACGAAGTGGCCTGAAGCATATCCAATTCCAGACCAAGAGGCTGTCACTACGGCTGAAGTCCTGTTGCAGAATTGGGTATCTAGATTTGGAACTCCCCTCCAGATTCATACCGACCAAGGCAGGAACTTCACTTCGGCTGTGTTCAAAGGACTGTGCGACTTATTGGAAATAAAGAAAACACAGACCACCCCGTTACATCCGCAGTCTGACGGCATGGTGGAGAGATTTAACCGCACAATCTTGAACCACCTATCGCTTATGGTTTCCAAGAACCAAGAAGACTGGGATCGTAAGCTGCCCCTGTTCCTGCTTGCTTACCGTAGTGCCGTCCACGAGAGTACCGGCTATTCCCCTTCTCAAATGCTCTTCGGTCGTGATCTCCGTCTTCCGAGTGACCTGCTTTTCGGCCGTCCTCCGGATCTACAGTCCTCTCCTGAGGAGTACGTTCAAGATCTCCAAGCCCGGTTGGAAACGATGCACAGGTTTGCTCGAGAGCGAATTAACATCTTGACGGATAGGATGAAGAAGAGGTACGACGCAAGAGCGACCGAACATAAGTTTCAGGAAAACGACAAGGTTTGGCTATGGAATCCGAGCCGTCGTAGGGGCATTTCTCCCAAACTGCAATCGAATTGGGAAGGTCCCTACACAGTTCTCAACAGACTGAATGACGTCGTAATGCGGATCCGTAAGTCTCCCAATTCCAAACCTAAGATTGTATATTATGATAGGTTAGCTCCATACTATGGCCATAGTAATTAGTGATAGTTATTTTTGTTATGGGTACCCCGTATTTCGTAATGGTTTTATGCTTAATTGTATGATTTATGCATAGTTGCTTGTACATAGACCTTTGTAATTAGTGTAAATGTTTTTGTTATTTGTAAATACTGTAAATATTTGCAAATTTTGTTATTATTGTAATTTATTTATTTGTTTTGTAGCTTTTTCGATTATTTCTTTTTGGCTCCCAGCCAGGGATTGTACTGCCCGGGACGTGCAGTCCTTGGGAGGGGGCAGTGTTGCGAAAAATTCGGCGGTTGCGCCTGTATGTAAGCTTTCCGGCATAGCACTAGGGTTGCCATAAAATAGTGTATGGTAGGGTTGCCAGATTGGCGACTTTATCGCCCATTTGGCGACCAAATTGGCGATATCCCATGGTCCAATCGGGAAGCTTCTAGAATAACTTCCTGTCGAGATATTTCTCGAAACGTGTGGAACTTAAAGAAACGCTATATAAACCCTTGCGTTTCTGAGAGCCGGCAGTGTGTGATTAATTGTGATTAATTGTGAAAATAACTGTTTACTGTGAATGCTAAGCTACGCGAGAGTTTTGTGAACGGAAAGCGATCGAGATAGTGCTTTGCCGTGAAGCTATCTTTACAGTATAGCTTGACAGTGTATTGGTGATTGTTCCACGGTGTTTATTATAAGTTTAGTGTTGCCGTGAAGCTACCTTTACAGTTACAGCCTGAAGCTGTGTTGCTGATTGTTTCAGCGTATTTATTGTAGATTTTCGACGCTTTTAAAGGTAATTTTGGAACTGTGCTGTAAATAGTGATTCTTGTAAATAAATTGTGCTTTTTATTGTTCTGCATCGTGTTTTCATCGGATACTCTCAAATCTACGAACCCGTATAAACACAACAACATTAATGTGCTTGAAAGAAAAATGCTTCAATTATTGACATGTTTCAAAAGAATGTTTGCATCTTCCAGGACGATAATGCACCATGCCAGTTAGCACGAACAATAAACAAATAGCTTTCTTCTAAATCAATTTTAAAACTTCTTTGGCCTGCACAGTCGCTAGATTACAATCCAGTTGAAAATGTTTTGACTAAAACAGAAAGTCGATTTAAAGAATCTAGAAAATAAACGTGGAGTTAGTTGCAGTTGTAATAACATGTTGATAAAATTTAATTCCTATGAAAAACATTGATAAATTTGTGACTAGTAGGCCCAAAGTGATGAACACTGATTCTAGGTTTTCCATTTAAATATTAATAACTTATATGTGACTCGAAACATGTTTAAAATCCAACGAATGTAAAATGTTTGAAATAAAAAATATATATAATTTTATCTTATTTTTAGTCCAAAAGGGCAATTTGCCCAGATGGACTATTAATTTCATTTTGGCATTTTGCGTTGATTCACTAAGAGCGCTTTTCTTTTTTCAAATTGTTGCCACCAAATATTATCGTCCTGTATTATTTTAAAGAAATTAAATAATGAGCAATCTGCATAAATGTATGTATGTTTTTCGCATTGTGATAAAACAACGGTACCTACAGCCACCCAATTTTGAATATGGAACGTTTTCACCCGAATATGGGCATCTGGACGCCCAAATTTGAAATTTGTGTTATTATCAATTTCATATTTTGTAAAACATTAACGAATTTCTGATTCGCACACTCAAGGATTTCAAAGCGAGCCATGGCAACATTGTACAGAAAAAAACACTTTTATCTCCAGCGCGTGATACTGTGTATCGGGAATCCTAAAGGTATGCTTAATCTAAAATTATTTTGCGATATTGCTCTTGAATTGAATTTTATGGTTTAAGCGCAAAGAACATAATATTTAATAAATAAAGGTAACACACAAAATGTTAAAAAATACCCTTTTGGAAGTAATTTAAAATTTGAAACCTTCCAGATTTTTTTTCTTTTAAGTTTAAAAATTACTTGTAGTTAACAAGAATTAAAAAAGTATTTATAATAATATATAATAAAAAAGGGTTTATAATAGTTTTACTGTTTCGTTTCTTTTCCTCATGCATAATATTTAAAATAATAATGTTATTTTGAATCTTAAAAATCTTTTGACTTCTCTATAAAATTATATTTAAATTGTTATATTATTTGTTAATGGCAAAATTTAAATTAACTTTTAAAATGCATGCTTTGACGAAGTATTGCGAAACATTTGTAGCAAGCTATACACATCCCAGTGTTGATCACAGCTGAAGTGCAGCCAATGCAAGACACCTGTTATTTTGCACAACCAGCAGAGGAGTGTACAAGAGCCCTAAAAAAGTAGAAGAAGAAAAAATTTGAGAACGATAATTTTTCATTTAGTAAAACTAATTTTGTTTCATAAACTGAACCAGAATTTGGTCCTTTAAATGCAGAACTCTGGAAAGACTATAATTTTGGTCATGTCAACCATATTGTGGTATGTGAGCGCTACTCTCCCCTCCCCCCCCCAAATCTGAAATTGTACTCCTTCCAGTTTCATGGATATTGTTCTGATATACTAGTGACAGCAATGAATACGACATGAAAATGAATCCAAAGTGTAGAAGTCTCCATTTAAAATTCTAGCAAGTTAAAGACATAATCTTCACTTGGGAAATAATTAAAACTTCCATTTAATGGCACCATAGTGCAGACAACACGGATCGTGGTGGCAGTTTGAATGTGAATGGTGAAACCCTTGGCAGCGGTCGGGATAGCCAAGCGTTGTATATAAAGCGGATAACTGGTTGTGATTTCAGGAGTTTTTAGTAGCCAGCATTGCCTCTGTCCTGTTAGTTGAAAAATGAGTACCATTTCCTCAGTGAGTATCCTTGGGTGGGGGAGGGCAAGAGAAGCTTTCCTTGGGAAAGATTAGGAACTATGCCATTTGAGAGTCCCAAAACTCTTTGTTGGGTTACTGAGATTTAACAAACATACTCTGAATTTAATTTATTTCCTATATTTTCTTTTCATAACACCACATTTATTTTCCGTAATCTTCAATACTTAATGTTACTAATTTCTCTTGTTTTACGGTATTTCATTTTACACAGATTTTTCATATCTTCATGTTCATGATTTTTCACTTTTTTCTAACATACTCGAAATTTAAACTTATTTCTTATATTTTCTGATCAAATACTTGACCTTCATATAATTTACAAATAATTTTTAGATTCTTTCGTAATGTTAACGTTTGTAATTTTCAACACATTCTGAATTTAAATTAATTTGTTATACAGCGCCCACCGCTTATTACACTCACTGGTTCACAAACTCAGCCACTTATTCATGAGCTTAACCAGAGGTGTACAAGGAGGTGCACTTGCCCCCCCCCCCGTAAACAAATGCATTTATTTTTCTATTTAGATATTAGCAAGCAAAAGCTTCCGAAAAAATTGTCCTTTTTGTTATTTTTCTGTTGGATGTTTTCAGCGCAAAAATTCAAAGACCCCTTAGACCGACACTCTTTTCTTCATCTCACAGTTTGCCATGCAAATAACCAGCAGTCTGCCTAGTCTGCCTGACACTTGATTCGGGATAGCCTCTAACTCCGCTTATGTAGTGATTAACAAGCATTTCGCATGCTGTGCTCCGGCTATCATGCTTCGAAGAGCGCTTCAGGTAGACTAATGCTGAACAGTGGGTCCAGAAGAACAAGCTAGGATATAGAGACTGGTGTGACCATATGCCACATGTGCGAAGAAAGACATCAGATTGGTTGCGAGATTCTAGGGCGATGATCTAAAATATACATATTTATTAAATATACGAATAGCAAATGCATAAAAAAGTTTATAAAAAGGGTGCAAGAACATGACTTCGATGAATATATATTCAAGTCTCGTCACACAAAGTGTGCGAAAAGACGCAAATAAAAGTTCACAATAGGGAGTTCAAAATCACGTGATAAACTCCGTCGTGATTGTAGGAACATAATAAAATGCTGCGAGTTTTGTATAACTGTTGGCAGTTTATCTCGTAAAATGCTTAAATACAATTAGTAGGTTAAAACAGTAAAATAGTAAAAGCATAAATATTTACATATGTACAAATTTACATCGCACACAAATCGGTGTAAGTCTTAGTAACACGAATTTCAAATTCACTTCGCAGGTCACATGACACATTACAGCAGGTGATCATCCACCCAAGTCGGAGCTCTGGTCAATGCGTTTAAATTTTAGTATAAACAAAGCAGATCATCACATTTCGAAACTGCAAAAGCACTTTACATTAAAGCAGAGCATATTAAGTGGAGAAATTTATTTCGGTTCTCATGAAGGTAGTTGATAACATATGACCTGAGGTATTTATCCTCGCTTAGGATTTCATAATGGAATATGTTGAAGTATTTCATATGCTCACAGTCACGTGCTTTGGTGAAAACTTCATATTTGTATTATGATAAAATCTTCCATAGTTTCCAGTTTTAGATCTCTCTGCAATACATCACTTCAAACGAAATAGTGATCGCTAGTTTTTATTCTTAGAAATTTGTTTTGCACAGTTTGAAGGTTCTTAATATAGGCACCTGTAGCGGCTGCCCAGGCAGGTGAGGCGTACATTATATTGGGCCGAATAGTTGAAAGGTAGAATACTATGTTTTTCGATAGGTTCACTTTAGAGAATTTTTCGATAATGGGAAACAGACATTTCATAACATTTAACGTTTTCTTCCTGACATGCAGGATGTGTGAGGTTCTTGTAAATCTCCTATTAAAGTCTGACACCTAAATATTTTGTTCCATTGACAACAGAAACTAGTTCATTAAACAAGATAAGGTTTCTCTTGAGCCGGGTATTACGTTTCTTACCCCTAATAATGAGCAGTTGAGATTTTTGTGCGTTTTTGCACACTTTCCAGACTTTGCATCAGATCTGAATCAGCGAGATTCTGTCTTGAAGTTTTTTTACTGCATGGTTCACATACCTAGCAGGTTAATATCGAATTCTTATCGTCATCCAAGGAGAAGAAATCAGAAAAGAAGAATAAGTATAGCAAAGGCCCAGTAATCGAGCCTTGCGGGACACTAGCTTCCAGAGTTTTTTTCTGTAGACAGTGTGTTTCCCACAGAAACACGGAACATGCAGTTGGTGAGAAAAAAAGAATTACAAGGGTAATTTCTCCAGAGAAATCCAGGCTAATCAGTTTGGCTATGAGTCCTTCATGCCAGACGCGGTCGAAGGCTTTCAACACGTGTAGTACGAGGATAACAACATTTAATTTAAAATGTAGGCTGCACTGGTAAATTCTGAAATTTTGAGGAAGTGTTTAGTGGTCCATAAGTTTTCTCCTTATCTCAACTGCTGCGGTGGGAGCAAGTTGAGATAAGGTTTAGTTCGTGGGATTTAAACCTCGGAGCGAACTACCAGTGTTTAGCGAATTTAACGCTCGGCCACTAAAATTATTATCTGTAACTACGGAATCTATAAAGCAAGTAAAAACTTGTGCTTTGTTTGGGATCCGTCAGAATAAATGTCAATTATTGTTCACGGAACCCAATTAAGGGGACAGTGGACGAAAAATCCACTAAAAAAACAAAAATCGATCAAAAATTGGGAAATAAAAATTTCATATGATCATATTCTATGGTTTTAAATCAATCGCTTACAAAAAACCGCCAGTGCGTAAAATTATTTTTAAAGAAGTTATAAGCATTTGAATACGCTTGTTTACCTTCTTTGTGATATTTAAAGGGACATTTAAATGTCAGTAAAAAGGTAAACAACTTTAGCTAAAAAGGTAAACTCTTTCTAGCTATTTTGTTCTCCTGATGAGGAGGGACCTGTAGCTGCCCTCGAAATCGATTGAGTGTTTTTAGTAAATGTACGCCAAATACAAGATTGTTTCAGCGAATTTGAAGCTAAACAAACATTTGAGAAACGTTATTTTATGTTAATTTCCGCACCTAATATTTTTACTATTAGTAAGATACGAGGACTGCAATTTATGCAAGTTTATTTCACTGTTCTTCCACTGATGACTCACTCAGACATTATAAATGACCAATAGGTGTCATATCATGGCGGTTTCCCCCCCCCAAAGTGGCATTGCCGAAAATAAGAAATTCTCATTCAATCATCAAAACCAAAATAACAGTAGATGTTTTATCCAAAATATTATCGATGGATCCCAAGACTAGCCAGTAATGAGCTTTTAGCAAGATGCATATCTGGAAAAATAAGAAACACTAACGAGAGTTTAAATAGTGCAGTTTAGAAGAACTGCCCCAAGGAAACCATTTGTATCGAAAAAAAGACTCGAAATTTAAGTCGTATGGAACATTTTGAAAAAAATTAAAAAGAAATTTTAAAAGAAATTAAATTGCAATGAGCCGGAAATTTTTTTCAAAAATATTTGATATTATTATAGCAAAATATACGCGAAGCTCCATATTTCTCTGACAATAATTAAAAAAAAGTATTTGAACGTCCTAAGTACAGCAGTATTGGAAAAGTACCGGTTCTGGGATTGAGGTGCCGAGGCGTACAGGAAGCGGAGCTTACTGAGGCTCTCAGAGGAACTTGTCTCTTCTGGGTTATCAAGGCCGGATTATAATCTGTTTCCCCTTTCGTGACGTCATCACTGATTCGGAATTGTAAGATGCAGGGTCACGCATGTTTCATCTTCTATGGAAAGGATTCTGTGTCATTCTGAACGTCAGCATGTGCATACTGTTGTGACGTCATGCTGGATTTTTAGCATGTTGATTCACGTTTATTTCGAGAATATTCTAGTTCAACAAGTGACACTAGAGTGTCTATGCAGGTTGTAATTGGTTGTTGTAGATACCAACAAGGCCTGAGAGACGCTGGGCCATTTTCCATTATTTCTTTTCATATCCTTACCAATCTGAGACTGATTTCCACTACATTTTAATTTTCATCTCCCTCTTATTATTTTGATATTCACATACTTTGATCTTTTAATTGCTTAGTAATTAAAATGTTGTCAATTTACCTAATTTTGTTTGATAATTATTAATTATTTTATATCTATAATTAATAAAATCATCAACATGTGTTTTCAGTTAATTCTATTGTTAAGATATTAAACCATGCTCCCTTCAAGAATATTCTAGTTCAAGTGACGCTAGAGGAGTCTATGTATGTTGTAATTGGTTGCTGTATTCTAGTTCAAATGACGCTAGAGGTGTCTATGTATGTTGCAATTGGTTGTTGTAGATATCAACAAGGCCTGAGGGACGGTGGGACATCTTTCATTATTTCTTCTCACATTGTTACCAATCTGTGACTGATTTTCACTGTATTCTAATTTTTTATCTCCCTCCTGTTATTTTGATATTCACATACTTTGAACTCTTAATTGTTTACTAATTAAGAGTCTGTCAATTTAACTAATTTTATCAGATAAGTGTCAATTATTTGATAATTATATGAATCTATTACAATGAAATCATCAACATGTGTTTTCAGTTCTTTCTAGTCTGGTGTTCTTTTGAATTTCAAACTAAATTAGTTTCATAAATTTCTATCATTTTCCATATTACAATTTAGGCAGAATTTTTCAGAAAAGACCAATATCTTCGAAGATTTTAAATGATCAGATACTTCGTTTATAGTATGCTTCTTATTACCCGCAAACACGAGTTTGCGTTGTTTCAATTTTTATTCGAGTCTGTTGCATTTGGGAAAAAGTGAGAGATTAATCTTTCATATTTAATGTCTCTTATTAATTAGCAAACTAAACTATTTAAAAATAACTAAGGCAGTACTTACGAATATTACTTTTACATATTTCAATCTGATTGATTTAAATAAACATGCATTTAAGTCATATTTAATTAAAAGCATTAAATATTTTTATAGAATTACATAGCATATTTTTTCACTTTTAAACATACTGAAGATGTGTAAATTTCTCATGTTAGTCTAAATGCAAATTCGTCTAATAACCTATAAAATATTTCGCTATTCCGGCTGGGCCATCTCTACTGTTAAACTTTATTAAGCTTTGAAAGAGCCTTTTTAGTGTGATCTTTAAAATCCGAACTCTTTCAGGGCGCACCAGCGGCCGAGCGGTAAAGGCGCTGAATACTGATAGTTCGAGCTGGGATCGAATCTCAGGGAACGGGCAGACTGCATGGTTGGTTTCCATGTTTTTCCCAGTACGTAATGTGAATAAGAGCCAGTTTCTCTTTAAAAAATTTTCCACGAAGGTATCCTTCCCCACAGGCAGATACCCTTCCAGTTACTTTGCTTTAATCAGTTTGTCTTTACTTAAAACCCTTTCACACTTATATTGCTTATTTGCACATTTCGTCTCCGAGAAATCTTAGCTCTATTTATTTAAATCATAGCTTATATTTCATTCTCAATATTCATTCTTTGTATACAGTTTACTTTCTCTTCAGTTTTTAAATTTTGTCTTCTGATTTTTTCCGACTTATTTCTTATTATATCTGAGTAATAGGTCTTCTGTGTGAATGCATGTTTACGCATGAAAATTAAGCCTGGTTTTAAGCAACAAAATTTAACAATACAAATCGCATTATACTATGGCGCCGTGACCTCGTTCGAACGAAAAGGTTTACTGAAACAGCAACATTTAGGAATTATTGCAGTTTAAGAAATACGTTTCGTGAGATTATTTTTTTCCCTCTTTATTTTTATTTGGTATTGATCCACCTACATGCTTGAAAAATGTATGTTAACGCATACCTGACGTCAATTCGCTGTATTGCATGCATAAATGACTGTGAATGTAAATTCACCATGCTCTAATTAAATATACTGTTGCGTTATACGGGTTCGTGGATTTAAGAGTATCCGATGAAAACACGATGCAGAACAGTAAAAAGCCCAATTTATTTACAAGAATCACTATTTACAGCACAGTTCCAAAATTACCTTTAAAATCGTCGAAAATCTACAATAAATACGCTGAAACAATCAGCAACACAGCTTCAGGCTGTAACTGTACATGTAGCTTCACGGCAACACTAAACTTATAATAAACACCGTGGAACAATCACCAATACACTGTCAAGCTATACTGTAAAGATAGCTTCACGGCAAAGCACTATCTCGATCGCTTTCCGTTCACAAAACTCTCGCGTAGCTTAGCAGCTATTCTCACAATAATCACAACGCTCACAGTACTTCACAATACTTCACAATCTCTTCGCAACTAACTGCTCTCAGAAACGCAAGGGTTTATATAGCTTTTCTTTAAGTTCGACACGTTTCGAGAAATATCTCGACAGGAAGTTATTCTAGAAGCTTCCCGATTGGACCATGGGATATCGCCAATTTGGTCGCCAAATGGGCGATAAAGTCGCCAATCTGGCAACCCTACCATACACTATTTTATGGCAACCCTAGTGCTATGCCGGAAAGCTTACATACAGGCGCAACCGCCGAATTTTTCGTAACACTGCCCCCTCCCAAGGACTGCACGTCCCGGGCAGTACAATCCCTGGCTGGGAGCCAAAAAGAAATAATCGAAAAAGCTACAAAACAAATAAATTACAATAATAACAAAATTTGCAAATATTTACAGTATTTACAAATAACAAAAACATTTACACTAATTACAAAGATCTATGTACAAGCAACTATGCATAAATCATACAATTAAACATAAAAACATTACGAAATACGGGGTACCCATAACAAAAATAACTATCACTAATTACTATGGCCATAGTATGGAGCTAACCTATCATAATGTACAATCTTAGGTTTGGAATTGGGAGACTTACGGATCCGTATTACGACGTCATTCAGTCTGTTGAGGACTGTGTAGGGACCTTCCCAATGCGATTGCAGTTTGGGAGAAATGCCCTTACGACGGCTCGGATTCCACAGCCAAACCTTGTCGTTTTCCTGGAACTTATGTTCGGTCGCTCTTGCGTCGTACCTCTTCTTCATCCTGTCCGTCGAGATGTTAATTCGCTCTCGAGCAAACCTGTGCATCGTTTCCAACCGGGCTTGGAGATCTTGAACGTACTCCTCAGGAGAGGACTGTAGATCCGGAGGACGGCCGAAAAGCAGGTCACTCGGAAGACGGAGATCACGACCGAAGAGCATTTGAGAAGGGGAATAGCCGGTACTCTCGTGGACGGCACTACGGTAAGCAAGCAGGAACAGGGGCAGCTTACGATCCCAGTCTTCTTGGTTCTTGGAAACCATAAGCGATAGGTGGTTCAAGATTGTGCGGTTAAATCTCTCCACCATGCCGTCAGACTGCGGATGTAACGGGGTGGTCTGTGTTTTCTTTATTTCCAATAAGTCGCACAGTCCTTTGAACACAGCCGAAGTGAAGTTCCTGCCTTGGTCGGTATGAATCTGGAGGGGAGTTCCAAATCTAGATACCCAATTCTGCAACAGGACTTCAGCCGTAGTGACAGCCTCTTGGTCTGGAATTGGATATGCTTCAGGCCACTTCGTAAAATAATCCATGACAACTAGAATGTATCTGTTGCCATCTTTAGTCCATGGCAGAGGTCCCAGTATATCAAGGGCAATTCGCTCGAAAGGCGCTCCAACGTTGTATCGCTGCATTCTTCCGCGACAGCGTTCCTTTGGTCCTTTCTTGGCTGCACAGGCATCGCAAGACCGGCACCATTTCTCAACGTCGTTTCTTGCGGAACTCCAAAAGAAGCGCTCTCGAACTTTGTTTAATGTCTTCATATAGCCGAAATGCCCTCCTGTTGGGCTGCTGTGTATTTCTTTCAGGACATCAGGTATTCGGTTTTGAGGAAGCAGCAGCTGCCATCTTTTATTAGTTCCATCGTCGCTTTCCCACAGTCGATATAAGACTCCATTTCGAAGGTGAAGTGAGTCCCAGAGAGCCCAGTACCTTTTAGTCATAGGACTGAAGATGGAAACGTCCTGCCACTTGGGTTTCGTAGCCGATGATTCCTTCAGCTCTATTATTGGCTTAATGTTAGGATCCGCCAACTGGTCTTCTCTAACTTTTTCATGACTCCACGGATCTGGCTCCGATGCTGTTGAAGATGTTACTTGTCGGATGCTAGGATTCGCCAAACCATACTTAGCTTGTGCTCTTGAACAATACCCGCAATGCGCAGGACAAGGCTTCCTAGATAAAGCATCCGCATTTCCATGGGAGGAGCCTTTACGATGTTTTATTTCAAAGTCATATTCCTGGAGTCTTTGAATCCATCTGGCTATCTGTCCTTCAGGATTTTTGAAATTCAATAGCCAAGTTAGGGAAGCATGATCGGTGCGGAGCAAGAATTTTCTGCCATAGAGATAATGATGGAAATGCTCTATGGCTTTTACGATAGCGAGCAATTCTTTCCGAGTGACGCAATAATTCCTTTCCGGTTTTGACAAGCACTTACTCCAATAGGCTATCACTCGCTCTTCACCGTCAATCATCTGGGAAAGGACAGCTCCAACACTTTCGTTGCTTGCATCCGTATCAAGTATGAATTGTTTGTCGATCTGGGGATATGCGAGCACAGGCGTGGATGTTAATGCCGTCTTCAGCTCATTAAAAGATTTTTCGCATTCCTCAGTCCACACGAATTTCTGTTTATTTTCCGTTAATCTATGCAGAGGTCTTGCGATGTTGGAGAACCCCTTTACAAATCTTCTGTAATAAGTGCAGAGTCCCAGGAAGCTCCGAAGTTGATGAACATCCACAGGGCGTTCCCAGTCCTTGACTGCCAAAACTTTCTCTGGATCCGTACGGACACCTTCGGCGGAGATGATGTGACCCAGATAGGTGACTTCGCTGCGGAACAGCTTGCATTTAGAAGGACTTAGTTTGAGGTTGGCATCTTTCAATTTTTGGAACACCTTCCTGATGTTTTCTAGATGTTCCTCGAACGTACGGCCCACTATAATGATGTCGTCAAGGTAAACCAGACAGGACTCGTAAGATAGGCCACGAAGCACTGTTTCCATCAAGCGTTCAAATGTTGCAGGGGCGTTACAGAGTCCAAACGGCATAACTTTAAACTGCCACAGTCCTTGGCCAGTAGTGAACGCAGTTTTCTCTCTATCGTCCGGGTGAATTTCCACTTGCCAGTATCCGCTCTTAAGGTCCAGAGTGGAGAACCATTTGTGTCCTGATAGCGTGTCTAGTGTGTCGTCAATCCTCGGAAGAGGGTAGCTGTCTTTCTTAGTGATATTATTTAGCTTCCGGTAGTCGACACAAAATCTTGTCGAGCCGTCTTTCTTCCGGACGAGAACTATAGGAGATGCCCATGGACTTGTGGATGGCTCGATGATGTCACTTTCTTGCATCTCCTTTAGAAGATTTCCAACCTCTTCCTGCTTTGCGAATGGTAGGCGTCTGGGATGTTGCTTGATCGGTGAGTGATCACCCGTGTCAATTCGATGTTGTGTCAATTTCGTGCGGCCAACATCTCTGGATGTTCGAGAAAATAGATCTTCAAATTCACTAATTGTTTTCTCTGCTGCACATTTCTGTTCGGCGGTTAAGTTTGTTCTCTGCAGCAGTTCATCAATTAATTTCGCTGTTGACTCAGTGGGCATTGCAGGTGGGGCCTTGTAAACGCACGTAACCGGCGTGCAGGTTGCTAGCACTTTACCCTTCTGGATTGTTCTCGGACTATGGCTAACATTCGCCACTCTCACGGGGACGAAATTTTTGGAGAGGTCCACTAATGTAGAGGCGACTAATACATTTCTCGAGCTATTTTCGGGATATTCAATTATTCCAAACTTGAAGCTATTTCTGTTTTCTATGCAGCCGGATATTAGTAATTCTGTCATCGGAGGGATCGTGACGTCCGTTTTCGCTATTACTTGGTGAGCTGAAGGAATATCACTCTTCACTTCAAACACGGGTATATCCTCCCTCGCAGAGTGCATTTCGTTGCGTTTGAAGTCCAGTGTAAAGTCATATTTCCGCAAAAAGTCTAGTCCAAGTATTAATTCGTCCGCGATGTCAGCGACGAATGCCAAGTGCTGGTAAGTCTCATTTCCGAAGGTAATGGTGATGTTAATTTTACCTTCAATGGGGATCTTGTCACCTGTCACTGTCTGTAGAGTCACACAGGGCGGAGTCCAGCGCAAAGTCTCGTTTAGTTCCCGCGCTACGTCTGTTCTGACGATGGTTACGTTGGCTCCCGTATCGATGATCATCTTACAAGGGTGTTTATTCACGTATCCTTCGACGAACAATCCGTTATCTCCGCCGCTCATTGACGAGATCTGAAGAACTTTCAGAGGGGCTACATCTCTGCCTGGCAATCTCCGCCCCGTGAAATTGCCGCACTTTAGTTTCCCTGGTTTTGTTTCACGGGAGCTGCCTCCCGGTCTTGGCTCACGTGACAGTTCCTGCGCAGATGTCCTTCGAGTCCGCAATTCCAGCACTTCATTGCTTTCTTGTCGGTGTTTCTGTTATTTGGCTTATTTAACGCTTCCCGAATCTCTCTTAACATTTCTTGTTTAAATTTTCTGACATCAAAATTTTCATTTTCTACTTTAGCCGTTCTGATCGGATGGCGATCTTTTCGAGTTGCCTGCTGAGCCGACTCAAACTTCATCGCATAGATTAATGCAGATTTCAGGTCTTTGAGATCTGCCAACCTGAGAGCCTTCTGAATTTCCTGATCCTTGACTGCATCGACGAAATGCATAAGGGCCAGATTTTCACGGACATCGGGTGGACAGTCCGGATATGCATGGTGCGCCAGCCTTTCAATATCAGTTGCTAGTTCTTGGAGGCTTTCAGTCGTTTTCTGTTGGCGGGTTTTGAGTTGGAGACGGCTACAGTCCTTTACGCATTTTTCTCCGAATCTGAGTTCTAGTGCGTTCGAGAGGGCATCAAAACTGGAAATCTGGTCTTGTGGCAGAACTCCTAGGATATCTGCAGCATCGCCTCGGAGTGATGCAGCTAGCTGTGATGCCTTCATCTGGGAATCCCATCTGTTAGTGTCAGCCACGATGGCGAACTGGGTCTTGTACACATTCCACGACGATTTTCCGTCGTACGTACTGGGTTTGATTGCCGTATGAGGAGAACCTGGGAGAATCTTAAAATCTTCAATTTCTCTCTTCGGCTCAGTTCGTTTTTCTTTCAACATGTCTACCTCTTCCCGAAACTTCCTAAATTTTTCTTCCATATCGGCTATTTTAGTTGCAGTTTCCTCTTTCATATTTTGTAATTTGGTTTCGGTTTCCTCTCTAAGCTCCATGATGTCGCTTCTAATCTTGTTTTGCTCCATTTCCATCTGTCGCAGTTGCTCTTGCAGCTTTTCTTGTCCGGCTTTTATTTCTTCTTGTCCGGCTTTCATGTCTTGTTTCATCTCTTCTTGTCTGGCGTTCATCTCTTCTTGTCCGGCTTTCATGTCTTGTTTCATCTCTTCTTGTCTGGCGTTCATCTCTTCTTGTCTGGCTTTCATCTCTTCTTGTCCGGCTTTCAGAGCTGCTAACATGTCGGCTTTCAGAGCTGCTAACATGTCCATCAAAGCATTCATTTCCTCCGCCATTGCTTTCTCCTGTAGACGGGTGACTGGCATTCACTCTCAAACCCCACTTCTGACACCAGTTGTTGCGTTATACGGGTTCGTAGATTTGAGAGTATCCGATGAAAACACGATGCAGAACAATAAAAAGCACAATTTATTTACAGGAATCACTATTTACAGCACAGTTCCAAAATTACCTTTAAAAGCGTCGAAAATCTACAATAAATACGCTGAAACAATCAGCAACACAGCTTCAGGCTGTAACTGTACAGGTAGCTTCACGGCAACACTAAACTTATAATAAACACCGTGGAACAATCACCAATACACTGTCAAGCTATACTGTAAAGATAGCTTCACGGCAAAGCACTATCTCGATCGCTTTCCGTTCACAAAACTCTCGCGTAGCTTAGCATTCACAGTAAACAGCTATTTTCACAATTAATCACACACTGCCGGCTCTCAGAAACGCAAGGGTTTATATAGCGTTTCATTAGGTTCCACAGGTTTCGAGAAATATCTCGACAGGAAATTATTCTAGAAGCTTCCCGATTGGACCATGGGATATCGGCAATTTGGTCGCCAAATGGGCGATAAAGTCGCCAATCTGGCAACCCTACCATACACTATTTTATGGCAACCCTAGTGCTATGCCGGAAAGCTTACATACAGGCGCAACCGCCGAATTTTTCGTAACAATACAATTCCACCGAGATTCAGGCATTTATTTGTATTCATCTTAAACTAAAACAGATTCAGCTCATCCGAGTTTAGCTAAAACAAACACAAAGGCTATTACATTAATTTTTATGCTATTAGCATTTAACCGAGTGTACTCAACAATATTTTGTTTAATATGCCATTACTAATAGCGATTCTACTGTGACTTGAAATGAATTACTATTATACGAATATTAGAATAAACACGAAATCTCAGATTTTACTTTTACAAATTCTAATTTTAATTAATGTATGTTCACTAAACTGTACAACCATTACATGGAAATAACTTTAGAAACTGATAATGATTATATCGTACAGTAGGATAACTATAGAAACTGATAATGATTATATCGTGCAGAATAACTATAGAAACTGATAATGATTATATCGTACAGAATAACTATAGAAACTGATAACGGTTATATCGTACAGAATAGCTATAGAAACTGATAATGGTTAGATCGTACAGAATAGCTATAGAAACTGATAATGGTTAGATCGTACAGAATAACAATAGAAACTGATGATGGTTATATCGTACAGAATAGCTATATAAACTGATAATGGTTATATCGTACAGAATAACTATAGAAATTGATAATGATTATATCGTACAGAATAGCTATATAAACTGATAATGGTTGTATCGTACAGAATAACTATGGAAACTGTTAATGGTTATATCGTACAGAATAACTATAGAAACTGATGATGGTTATATCGTACAGAATAGCTATATAAACTGATAATGGTTATATCGTACAGAATAACTATAGAAATTGATAATGATTATATCGTACAGAATAGCTATATAAACTGATAATGGTTGTATCGTACAGAATAACTATAGAAACTGATAATGGTTATATCGTACAGAATAGCTATTTAAACTGATAATGGTTATATCGTACAGAATAACTATAGAAACTGATGATGGTTATATCGTACAGAATAGTTATAGAAACTGATAATGGTTAGATCGTACAGAATAACTATAGAAAGTGATAATGGTTATATCGTACAGAATAACTATAGAAACTGATAATGATTATATCGTACAGGAAGTATCCACAAGATATGCATTAAATTCATATTATTCCTAGGTCTTTACTGCAGAGATTATAAATTTTATCCAACATTTCTCTCTTGTATAGACCTTTATAGCAAACAACATGTGAGTGCATGTTTTTTTTAATTCGATTTCCAATGAAATGTATTTCAAACTACTACAACTATCTGTCGAGTAACTTTGTAAGGATTTTAAGTTCATTAACATTTATTTTATTTTAAAACTTTACTATCATCTCTTATTTTCCACTTCCTGCCAGAATTAACGCTTGAATATGTTTGTACTTGCTAACGCTTAAGTATTTAAGTTGTGGCTTTTTGCCAAAAGTAGAAGGAGCAAGGAGAGAGAGCCCTCTTGCTACGAGTCTTCACGCGAGCTTACCATCAGTTACTGTCCGCTTTTGAGGCCAGAAGTTTAATCCTCTTGAAAGTTAAAGACGTATTGCAGTTTTCCGCAGTTTGCGTACTACAAACGTAGTCATTTAAACGGCCAGTCTTAGTGCTAGTCGTCTGTGTAAAGTATTAAAAGTTAGCTCTTATTTAAATTTTAATTAGTTAGTAGTCTTATATTCTTTTACGTTCAGACCACAAGTGGTTGGTTTTTGTATTCCGAAGTGCGGGAACATCTGTAAAATCAATAAGCAAATAAAGGGGAATTTGAAGCCTTCTTATCTTTGTTGTATCTTCTACACACGCACGAACATAGCTTTTAGTAATGTCCCTGTTCCTATGCAGGACTCCAGTTATGTTTGCAAAATCAACTAAAAGAAACAGTAGTCCTGATAACTTTATATTTAGAGAAAGAAAAACTTTTTTGTTAATATGCACAAATCCGTATCAACATGCACTGGATCAGCGATCCTCAGTCGGTGGTACGCAAGAAAAAAATAGGCGGTACGAAGAGAAACAAAGAATTTTTAACTATTAAGTTAAAAAATTAAATACCTTAACATCCTGTTTAAGTTTTTTCTCTAACACTCGTAGATTTATGCGATCCGATCTTTGTTCAAGGTCAATAGCCGCGCATAGACTTCAGCAAAATAATCGGTTTTCATTGTCACAAGTATTCTTCCATAGACATAACAAAATTTGTCAAAAATGATATTTTTGAAAGGAGTAAGAGAAATGGATATTGTATTTAATAGAAAATAAAAATAAGTTTCTATAAAAGATAACAGTATCTCATTACTTCTTAAAGAGATGATCGAATTATTAGCAAATCTGCACTTTATATCACCACCATTTCCGAGCTCATATTGCTCTCTTTTCAATTAGTATCATTTTTACGTCGATTTTTTGTTTCTAAGAGCAGGTATTTTGCCTTATTGTTGCTTTTTATTCCTTACTTTTCTACACGATTTGAGAATATCGTCGTTTGTTTTTTAAGAACTTGTAATATACTATGTATTTAAATATTTGTGAAAAAATAATGAAACAAACCTAGATTTTTTAAAATGGAAAAATGGCTAGGATGGACTAAGCGGAAAAGTGATGATTCGCAGGTGACGGATCCAGGAAATTCTACTAGTACTAAGAATACTGAAAAGAAGAAAAAAATTGTTTATAGAAAATATGATGAAACTTTATTTATCATTTGGGTTTCCTTGGAATGGAGATGAAATGGATCCTCAACTTCAATGTGTTGTTCGCGGTGAATTATAATTCAATCAAAGTATAAAACCATCGTTTCTTAAAAGAGATCTTGAATCTAAGCATGCCAATTTAAAGGATAAATTTGAAGACTATTTTAAGAGGAAATTATCCGACTTCAAAAATAGTAAACAAGTAATGAAAGGTTTTGTTATTTGAAGTGAAACAGCTGTGGAAGCTACGTAGTTGTTACCTAGAAAGCCTAATAATTACCAAGACTGGGCAAGCTCACACAATTGGAGAAAACCTTATAGTACTAGCAGGTAAAGATATCGTTTTAACATTATTAAGCTACAAAGCGACTAATGAACTTAATATTTCGTTATCAAATGATACAATAAGTCGACGAATTTATGAAATGACAAACTCATAAAAAGAGACATAAAAGAGAAATTAAAAAAAAGCGTAGTGAGTATTTCGCATAGCAATTAGATGAAAGTATTACGTAACGAGCTTTGTTCAATTATTAGTTTACATATGCTTCGAAGAAGATAAACCATTTGCCGAAGACAATTTCTTTTGTGAATCTCTTCATGATAGAGCAACTGCAAATGAAATTTTCAAAGTAACTGACAGTTTTATGTCTGGGAATGATATTCCCTGGAAAGTGACTTGGAAAGTGTCTGGGAATGATATTCCTTGGAAAGTCCGTATGGTCCGTATGCAGTGACAGAGCTCGGGCTTGAACAGGAAATTATTCCAATGTTATTTCTGAAATAAAGAAAATCGCACCTGAAACTAAATTTACTCCCTACTCTATTCATCGTGAAGCTTTAGAAGCCAAAACAATTCCCGAAAACCTGAAAATAGCTTTGAATGAAGCCCTGAAATTTGCTAATTTTATTAAAAGCCGAGCTTTAAATTCAAGAATTGTTACGAAATACCCAGCTGCGACAAGATTACTTCCCCACAAAGCGGACTTAAGGTTGCCTGAAAGTGACAGGGAAAGGCAGGTTTGCCATATTTGGCGACATTTAACAACAAAATTGGCAATATGTCTTAGACGGAGCGAGAACATACTAAAACGCATTCTTAGCGGTTTCTTTGAGAATGTTCTCGAAAGTAGTTTAAAAGCTATATATATATATATCTTGCCTATACGCGGTGTAGAAGAGTGTGTTAAGTGTATAGTGTTTTGAGCTAAGTGTTTACCTTGAGAGCGACCGAACCGAGTCGGGAGCAACACTTTAGTGCTTTACCGTGAAGCTGTCTTCACCGTTGTAGCCTGAAGGCTGTGTTGCTGATTGTTTCAGCCTGTTGATCGCAAGTTTTTGACAACTGTAAACGTGTCTTTGGAACTGTCCTGAATAATACTGGCGAATAAATTGTGTTTGGATTCTTCATCAAATCGTCAATTACTCCAAATCCACAAACTTGTCAATCTCAACAATATTTACCACTAGCTTTTACCCATGGCTTCGCTCGCGTTGATGCCCTTAAATAAGTTTCAAAGACTATTGAAAAGAAAAGAAAATAATTTGATTTTTTTTTCTTATTGCCTGACCAGGATAATCAGGATAAAATTTTAGTTACTGTTGCATTTTTTTAAGTTAAAAGTACACTTCGCGTAAAATTTCAGGAAATACTGCCCTTCTTCATTAAGATAAAAAGAAATCCATATTGATGTCACTAAGACGCTATTCTGCATATTTTTAAAATCCAATTTGGATATATCAAACATTGCAATCTTACCTTTTTTTTACTAAAAGAATTCTAAAATAAAATATAATTTTAAAAACTGAAAAACATGCTTTATTAAGATATCTCACTACAAAAATAAATAATTTTCATTACCAAGATTTCAAAAAGTTTAAAGTATTAACAAAACGTTAAAAACATTAATTCTTTTTCAGAAGAGCAGGAATAAGATTATTATTCTAGGATGCTTCTGTATACCATATTATATGTTTTTCCATTCGGCGTTAATACATATAAATTCCTGGCTTTGGATACACGCAAACAGGCAACATATAGTTGACCATGGGAAGAACATGACTTTTCCAAATGCACCCCTGTTACCTGTAATGCTTGCCCTTTAGCTTTGTTAATAGTAACAGCAAAACTAAGTTGGATTGAAAACTGCAGTCTTTTAAAGTGAAATGGTAGGTAAGTGGGGATTATTGGGATTCGAGATACGATAACACTTTCCCCTTTTCCCATACCTCTTAAAATAGTGGCACCGATTGTATTCTGCTCTAACTGTGTGATCAGAAGCCTCGTTCCATTCCACAGTCGATATGCATCTATATTTCGCATAAGCATAACCGGTACATTTAGTTTCAATGAGTTTATGTGAGGGTACACCTGATAGTTCTAGTGAATTTAAAAACTCAGCAGGATATGAAGCGCTTTATTCTGTATACATGATTGTATGATAGATACAATCATGAATACAGAACAAAGCACTGGATTACTTCTGCCTGGACCTCCTTCGCCTTGCTTGTTCTTGTCTTCTTAATTGTGCATTAACGGAAGATTCTTGGGATCGAGCAATTTTTGCTGCCCGGGCCTGAGATGAATTCCTAGACATGTTAGATTTTTTTTTGGGATGCAAAACGGCGGGGGGGGGGCTGTAAAAAATTAACTGCAAAAAAGGAAATAAATAAATACACAAAAAGAGATATCTAGCATTTACCCGCGGCTTCGCTCGCGTTGATGTCTTTAAATAAGTTTCAACTCCGCGTGAGTTTTAAAAATACGCTCCGCATAAAATTTCAGTAAATACTGCCCTTCTTCAATACCTGTAGGCCGCGGATATTTTGTATTCACGCGGAGTGTATCGCCACGAAATCTAGTAAAACTGCTACGTATATTTCCTAGTGACTGAAACATTTTTGTGAAAGAAGAGCCGAAAGCCGGAAATCCTGAAGGATTTTAAATAATAAATTAAATTAAACAAATAAAAGTTAATAAACGCCTTAATAATACAGAACAAAGCACTGGACAAACAGTGGACAAAGCAAAACAGACAGTATGAGTCATTTTTAAAACGGAGCATCTGCTCTAGGTCAAGTGATGCCAGATTCGCAAAAATATAAACATTCCTCCTTAGGTCATGTGACATAACGAACTTTAGGTTAGGACTTGGAAAGCTCAGCGCGAGCTATGTTGCTTCTATTTCTTTTTCTGTGTGTAAATTAATTAATAAATTACTGTTCGCCGTACCTAGTGGTCTTCATTATTAGCCCCGAGATTCTTTAATAATCTCTACATATAATAAAACAAAGAGTCTGTGTGTGTGTGTGTGTGTGTCTTTCGTTGGTGTTGCGAGTAAGCTAATAGACCCAGGGCCACGAAATTTGGTACATAGGTGTATTTATACAAGAGCCAGTACACCTCGAAGCGATTTTTTCGAAATTCGAATTAGAATTTTTTTTATTTTATGTTTTGTGACCAAATCGCTTCATTTTGAGACATAATGGGCTACAGGAAAGCGAGATTTCACTCTATACATTTCATTTTTACATCGTCGTGAAGCGTAGACACTTAGCTATTTTACGAACTTAAAATAAATTTCGTATTTCAATCAATCGATTAAATACGAATTTATTTAGGAAGGTGAGCTTAACACCTTTTCAGCGGAATTTTTTTTAAAAAAACTTATTTTAAAAAATGCGCTGTTTATTTTCCTT
>KK113059.1:0-37630 GCA_000611955.2 Stegodyphus mimosarum | reverse complement strand
AAAAATGTGCTGTTTATTTTCCTTTGATTTTTGGACACGTTGAACTTTAATCCTTTCGACTCCTTTTAAAAAAAGAATTTTGGAAAAATAATAATATTTTGTATTTTTTTTAAATTTTTTAAATGAAGCTTTCGAATACACTTCTCACATCTCAGATATTTTAAAATGTAGTTTTGGCAACAATTTTCCTTTCTTATTGTTGTTGTTAGATTTTTGATGAAATTGCATCATTTTTAATAGTTTCAGTCTTTTAAAAATTTCGGTTTGGCAACAATTTTTCATCGTATTTCTTCTTATTGTTGTTGATAGATTTTTGATGAAATTGCATCATTTTTAATAGTTTCATTCTTCTAAGAATTTCGGTTTGGCAACAATTTTTCATTGTATTTCTTATGTTACTGTTTTTAAGAGACTGAAAAGTTTAAGAAATTAAAAAGTTGTTTCTTTTCACTGTTTGTAAGATATTGAAACGTTTTGCATGATTTTTTTGCATGAGCCAGTGCACCTCAAAGTGGGTTTTTCGAAATTCGAATTAGATTTTCTTTTTTTTATTTTATGTTTTCTGACAAAATCGCGTCATTTTAAGACATAATGGGCTATAGCAAAGCGAGATTTCACTCTGTTTGAACAGGTTAAGAAGATAAAAGATTGTTTCTTTTTGCAAAGGTAAATTGTTTAAATAATTTATAGATCTATATTTAAAAGGACGAGTCTTTCTCTGTGTGTAGGTGTCTTTCGTTCGTACTGCGCGTAAGCTAATAGACCCAGGCCTATGAAATCTGGTACACAGGATGCATCTAGACAAGAGCCAGTGCACATCGATTTTTCAAAATTCGAATGAGTTTTTTTTTATTTTTATTAATGAAATAGTATCAAACTGACGATTTTCTCTCATTATATGAACAACAATGGCACGCAGCCATTGTTGCTGATATCAGCACTATTGCCACTCGGAAAAATGAGGGCGATAATTCTGTGCAGTTTTTAAATTTAATGTTTCTCTTGGATACTGGACGTTTGTCTAGAGAAGGCAGCAGGAAGTTGGTTAATTTATTTATTAGGATAATTAATATTTGTATTAAGGGATATTGCTTATTTCATTGTATGCTTTTTATATGTAATGCATTTTTAACTGAATTTTTTTTCCGTTGTTGTTTGTTTCTTTTTCGATAAAATTGTTCTGCAGAGTAAAATTCTATGCAGTTTTCAAATTTAATGTTTGGTGTTCTCTTTAGGCATTTTCCGGTTCACTTAAAAGCCAGACGAAGGCTGGCCGCGCAGCGGCTAGTGAGCAATAAATATATGTGTGTAGGTGTTAAAAAATTCTGGCGCCCAACGTGGGGCCAAAAATTCCCATAAGGATACTTCAAAACCTATGGATATATTAAAGATAAGTAAATTTTAATTTTTGGTTATTTCTAATTAACTAAATTCGGAATTAAAGGAAAAGTGAAAAATTGAGGTCGCCTTGACCTAATTTCGTTTTCGCTGATTATCCGAATCAGTTAAATATTCTGTTGGATTTGAATTCTTTCAGATGATGTGTGATCACCCTGAGTTTATTGTATGAGTTCTGTTGAACACTAGTTCCCTTAGTACCGAAAGATTTTGAAGTATTGCTGAAAATTGAAGTTTAAAGTAATTTTGAAGTATTGCTGAAAATTGAAGTTTTAAGTAATTCTAAAGGGTTGCTGAAATTTAAAAGATGAATTTAGTGGTAACGCCCGCTGCATTGGCATATTTTTTTAATAATATTTGAATGAATATTTTCTATAAAGTTCAAGTATTTTGTTATATTCAAGTTTCAGTATGAAGCAATGAAAATAAATGTCAAATATAGTAAATACAAAGTAAATGATTCTTAGTTTTCTTTTGAAAACAGAAAAATATTGAAATATATAGTTACAAGTTGCTATATTTTGCATGCATTTAAATTACTGAAAATGTTCTACAGCAGTTTATTTTCTGAAAATACTTTATTTCATGTTTTGCTTTTGAATATGTCTATTTGATGGTATTAAATGCATTTAAAACTATTTTAAAACCTTAATGTAAAATGTTAGCATACTAAATGTTAAAGGTATACATTTTGAGGAAATTTGTCCACTTTCAGTGAAGCATTTCTTATTTAGCAAAAGGGAAGAAGCAGGATTTAATTGAATTAGCAGAAACACTAAGTGTAGTGATAGAGGAAAATTTTAGAATTTCTGAAATAAGTAATGCTATAATCACTAGTCCCACATATGACGCGGAATTTACAAAAAAAAGTTTGAACCGCATCATAAATGATAGGAAAGAAATGGAAACAACACAACGTACTGAGAGAGAGAAAGAAAATGAACGTTTGTTTGAGTTGGAGAAATTAAAATTACAATCTAGTATTACTGCTAGTAGTTTGGAGTCTCAAAAGGTATCTTCTTCTGCAGACGCAGAAATGCCTAAGCTAGAACTGAACAAGTTAATTCCTAATTTTGATCCTAAAACCTCCTATATGAGTTTATTTCTGAATTTGTTTGAAAGGCAATTAACCCTTCTGAAAGTACCAGTTTCAAAATGGGTAATCTATCTTGTTGGTCTTCTACCTACCGATGTTGCAAAACTAATTGCAAAAGAATCTGCTGATGATGCTCAGGACTATCAGAAAATTAAAGAGATTCTCTTAAAGCGCTTCAAATTGAGTGCTGAGAAATTTCGGCAACTGTTTACCCAACATAAGAAAAATCCTGAAAACACCTGGAGAGACTTTTATTTTGATTTACAAAACTATTTTGATGGGTGGCTTAAAGAATCAAAAGTCACGACGCTTGAGCAGTTTAAGAATTTGATATTCACAGATCAGATTAAGAAAGTCCGTCCGGATTATAAAGAACATTTTTTTGGTTAACTGGAGTGAGTGGAACAACCGATTTCAGCTTGCTGATAAATTAGATAAGTATGAAGAAATTAGACATGTACGAAATAAAGACGTTAGTAAGGAGACCCCTTAAGTTTTAACAAAGGGATGGTCCCAAAAATTATAGAGGTAATCCTCAACATACTAGAAATTCTCATCAAGAGGTAACGCAAAAAATGATGATCAACCGCCTGTTAGTTGCTATGGATGTGGGAAGTCAGGCTTTATTAAGGCTAAATGTCCTGTCTGCTCCCCTCTTCCCAAGAAACCAGAAGCTGATTTTAAAACGGCACACCTTCGGACATTCTCTGTCGAGGAGCACCAGACGACTCTTTTGAGAATAAAAATAAACAGGTTAGCCGGAATTGTGTGTGCTGACAATGGAGCCAGCCGCACTATAGCGGGAGAAACATTGTATCGTCTTTTGAGAGAAAGAGGAATAGAATTTAGGAAAACTAATATGAATGTTACCCTCGCCGATAGTCTATAGAAGGAAATAGAAGTTTATATGGCCAAAGGACATATCGAAATTGAAAGACGATCGTTCCCAATAACTTTATTTGCCTTACCTACAGCAAAAGATAACAGAACGCTTTTAGGAACTGAATTTTTGCGTAGCGCTCGAATTGTTTTAGACCTTCTGAATAACAGATATTATTTCCATGACCACCCTACATAGAAATTTAACTTTAGTGATGACATTTTCAAACTATCTGAGCGTTCAGAATATAAGGCGAAATTTAATAAGTTTCTGTTAAGAGAAAGTGAAGAGAAATATTTACTCAGTTCAGGTATCTTTCAAACAGAGGAAGAACATACTCCCATATTAATAACACCAGTAGCAAGCCCACTGCTATAGTTCCAAGAAATCGTATATTTCCACCAAAGAAAGAAAGGCTATGAATTCCGATGAATATTACAATTGTGGAAGAACTGGTCACATTGCTCAAGACTGCAAGAAGTATATTGTCCGAGATTGCAAAAAGGTCATGAAAACGTGTTACGTATGTAGAAAACGTGGGCATATATACAGAGACTGTCAACAAGATGATCGTAAATCTTACGGCTGTGGTAAAATAAGCTATAGTTCCCGTGCCTGCTCCAAAGCTAACTTTGCTGCGGGTATGTGGTCTCGACCGTTCAGTCAACATAAAGAACAGCGCGCAAGATTTGCATTAAACTCTATTACTGATGATCCTTTTTCTTCCATAGGTGTCTACCATGTATCTGCCCTGCGGCCATATGAAGGGCAAAACTCTCCTTTACACCTCATTCGAGGAAGAGGTCGAACCAGAACTGTCTCTGAATCGTTGCCAGAAAGCAGCCGCCAAGAGCAAGCCGTGTATTGACGACAACTTATACGGGCTTGAGGGGAAGGGTGTAACAGACAGTATGAGTCATTCTTAAAACGGAGTATCTGCTCTAGGTCACGCTATGCGAGATTCGCAAAAATATAAACATTCCTCCTATTTGCAGGTCATGTGACATAACGAATTTTAGGTTAGGACTTCGAAAGCTCAGCGCAAGTTATATAACTTCTATTTCTTTTTTTTTTGCGTGTTAAACCATTAATAAATTAGTGTTCGTCGTACTTAATGGTCTTCATTATTAGACCCGAGATTCCTTAATAATGGATAATAAGAAATACATGTGTGTATGTGTTAGAAAGCTTAATTAATAAATGTTACGCTTTCACGCCTTAATTACTTAAACGATCATCATGAAATTTTCAAGAAATATTTTTGATATATTAGAAAAGGTTAAAAATGTTTGCGTGATTTAAGCTACGCACCTGCTCGCGCAGACAAACTTTTACATCGTTTAACTTATCGTTACGAAACTTTCAATATTTAATGTTTATACAACGACAATCATTTTAAGCTATAAAACCTATTATATAGTTTAAATTTCAACAGATGTGTTACATTTTATAACTTATAACCTTTCCTAATATATCAAAAATATTTCTTGAAAATTTCATGATGATCGGTTAAGTAATTAAGGCGTGAAAGCGTAACAAGCAAACAAACTCACCTTTCGCATTTATAATATTAGTTAAGACTATGCCAAGAAATGGGAAGTGACCATGAAAAGCTTTTGTAACGTACATTCCGAAGTAAGGGGGTTATCCAGAGGCAAAGTTTTAAATCGTCGTTTTGAATTTCGATCAGAAATTCAAATTTTCCTTTGTGATTCAAAATGTGAGTTGCAAAAATTTCCGTTTAGTGAATTATGGTTGGCGCGTTTAGCATATTTAGTTGATATTTTTGGAAAGTTAAATGAACTAAATTTAGGATTACAAGGACAAAGTGTTAAAATTTTTTTACCATTAGAGGTAAAATAAATACAATGATAAAAAACTTGAGCTATTAATCAAAGAATTGAATAATAATATTTAAAGCTTTTTTCACTTTTAGAAAGTTTCCTAATCGAAAATAATTTGAAAATAAAGGAAGAATTACCATCCGACATTAAAAGCATAGTTTTTCATTGAAAAATAATTTCAACCTGTATTTTCCCGAGGATTATAAAAAAGAAAATTTGGATTAGAAATTCGTTTTATTCAAATATACCTGAAATTTTATCTCGTGAAGAACAATTGATAGAAATTTCCTGGGATCGAACTCTAACTGAAGATTCCAAAAATAACACAAATGTTAACTTTTGTTTGAACCGAAAAATAGAATTTAAAGGTTTTTCAAATAAACCTCTTAAAATTTATTGCCTGTTTGCAGAACAAGGGTTTTCTTCCATGTTATATTTGAAAAAATAAGTACATAATAAAATTAAAAGTAAATCCTAATTTACGGTTAGAACTAAGTTAATTAAGACCAAACGTAAAGAAAGTGGTCTCTCTTAAAAAGGTCCAAATTTCACACTAAATTTTAGAATGAAAGTATTATAACTTAAATTTTGATAACTAAAATGGTAACCAATTTTTAATCTAGTATTTTTTACGTGTGCATATTTAATACAAGTATCCAATGGGTTGTACAAATGGCAATATATATATATTCATAATGAAAGTAATTAAAAGTAAATTAATAAGCCCAAGACTTGCGCTAAAGCTGCAAAGTAATAAAGCAATAATTCACTATAAATTATAAAAAGAAAACTCTCCATATTACATCTCCAAGCAACGGAAATTCAATTTAAAAACATCATTGAAAAGGTATTTTTCAGAATTTAAAAAAAATTAAAGAATTTGAGTCCTCCTTGTTTTAAACACAGTTAAGGAAAAAATAAATCGCGAAAAAGCCAATATATATGTAATAATAAATGCAAGGAAAAGACGGAGCAGTGTCCATGCATAATAGCTATATAAAATAAAGAAACTTGCAGTCGAGGCGGTTTTAATTCCATTTTTATTTTCCATTTGAGATTTGTGGCCACAATCACTTAGCACTCGAGTCGTGCCTATTCGAGAACATTTTCATTTTGGAAAGTATTGCGATAGGAAGCGCGCACAACGAAATAATGAACAAGCAGTGAAGAGAGAGCAACTGAAGTGCTTAGTTAGCCAATATGGAAGCACACGAAGATAAAAGTTTTGGTTTCAGTTGAAAGTTTCAGTTCCAATTATTACGTCATCAGCGTTGCGCAGGCCATGCAAAATGGAATGAGCTAGAAATGACGCAGTCCAGAGAATTTATTACGATTTTTAAAACAGAGGGGGAGAGAATTAAAGGGAGTTAGGGGTTAATTTAAATTATAATTTTGATTTACATATTTTTTATCTTACATATATATATATATATGTAAGATTTCTATTATGTATATATATATATATATATAAATTATAGTTAACAGTAACTACTTAAAATAGTAATTTTAAGATAAATTATAATTTAAACAGAAATTGTGTAAACAAATTAATGCTAATTATGAACTAATCTATAATATCGTTTAAATTCAGTAGCATAAGTAAATCAAGTTCAAGTTCAACCAAAACTTGAAAAAAATTCTACTAATTAATAAAAATGAAATTAAAATTTATTAAAATGCATACATGAATGATTGCTGAGTAGGCCGGAGACAGACTTATCAAGGGGAAGTTGCCTCCAAATAAGTCTGAATATTTGACCAAAATATTCAGACTTATTCTCCAAATAAGTCTGAGACTTATTCTCCAAATAATTCAGACTTATTCTCCAAATAAGTCTGAATATTTGACTCCAAATAAGTCTTGATAAGTCTGTCTCCGGCCTACTCAGCAATCATTCATGTATGCATTTTAATAAATTTTAATTTCATTTTTATTAATTAGTAGAATTTTTTTCAAGTTTTGGTTGAACTTGAACTTGATTTACTTATGCTACTGAATTTAAATGATATTATAGATTAGTTCATAATTAGCATTAATTTGTTTACACAATTTCTGTTTAAATTATAATTTATCTTAAAATTACTATTTTAAGTAGTTACTGTTTACTATAATTTAAATTTCATTCCTTGCAGCAATGGCGCAATGAATTGTTTAAATTTAATAAATAATTAAATAAAATTTACTGTTATGAAACATTATATATATATATATATATATATATACATAATAGAAATATTAAATATATATATATATATATATTTAATATTTCTATTGAGAAATTGAAAAATTATCATTTTAAAATGTAGTGGTGGTACTAAAGTTTTTCATTTTCTGTTTAGGTGGTAGGCATTAGTCAAAAGGGTGAGAAACGCTGCAGTGGATAATTGTTTATCAAGGTATAGATTTGATTCATTTAGATAATCGTCAAGTGATTTTAAAGGAAAATATCACTTAATGGAAGAATGTCCCGTTATGAAGTTTAATTTCTAGTATGTATGAAATTTATTGTATTTTTTATTTATTTACAAACTCCACGTACTCTCATTTATTTAAAATGGGTCTTCGTAAGAATTTGTAAAAGACAGTTATAGTTTAAGAATGATATTTAAACAATGAAATATTTCAAATGTACTTTCTGTTTATCTCTCACAAAGCAAACAAATTACTTAAAAAAATTCGTCTGAAAGTTTTAAAGTAGTTTTTTACTTCCTTGTACGAAGCAAAGGAAGTATTGTAATCACGAAATAATCACAAAAAATTCCGCGTATCACAGTTAAACGAAAATATCCATTTTGATCCCTATCGAACACAATTTAATGATGTTTTTGCGTGACATCTGCATGTAAGAACAGAATAAAGAACTCTCTTTCCCAAAACGGGTTGCAAAAAGGATTAAAATGGATTCAGTAGAGATTTTTTCAGACCTATGTACATATGTATGCATGTATCTCGCTTAACTTAAAAAGGAGTAGCCTTAGTACGTTGAAATTTTGTATATAGGCAATAGTTGTAAAATTATCAGCAATTTAAAAGTTGTTTACGTGCGGCTAAGCCTAAGTTTTGTTTACCATAGCAGCCATATTTGTTTATACTTAAAACTCAGCAGAATAGTAAATTAAGCCAGTTTCTGCAACTTCAGTGATTTTTATCGAGTGGGACCAGAAGTAAACTTTCAGTTTTTGGCACCGAAAAATCTGCCTCCTAGCCCGTTGGTCGAATTGCTTGTTTTTGCGTAGAAATTCTCATTTAAATTGTAAAAATTTTTCTTAAAATTGTTTTAACTGTATTTATGTTTTGTATTTTTCTATATTTCTCAATTTTTAATAATCATATTTTGAGATTTTATGTATTTTTGCCTTTTCGCGAATTGAGAACTTAATTAATTTAATAAGAAATCTATCTGTAATGAAATTCGAGGAAGTAAGTTTAAGTGAAATGCAGCAAAAGATTAGTATAGTTTAATATTCCGTATAAGGAAGTCATGTGGTGTCCGCATCAGATTCTTTTTTTAAAAATCTTAAAATACTGAAATGAAACGTCTCAGTCTTTGCGGAAATGTAAGGGAAACATTTTCATCTCAGAAAAAATGAGGCTTTTTCATCTGCATTTGAAGTTAAACATCGTCAAGTTAAAATGTCTTTTATAATCCTAAAGGAAGTTGATATAATTTTTTTCCATTGAAAAATGTAAAATGAAATATTTTCATCTGAGGAGAAAAATTTTCAACTTAAGTGAAACATTTTCCACCTAAAAATATTTAAATGAATTTTTTTCAACTTTGTAAATTGAAAGAGTAACATTTTCTCTTTACATTTTAAAATTAATGTGGATTTTCCCATAGAGAAATGGACATTTTTCTTCCTAAACAAATAAAATTGAAACTTCTTCGACTTCAAAAAGTCGAAATGAATTTTTTTTGTAATTTGTGTAATCGAAATGTAACTTTTTATGTTTACATTTTGAAATTAATATGAGTTTCTCCATAGGCAAAATAAAAGTGGAGACTTTTCTCCTCCAAAAAATAAAAGTGAAACTTCTTCGATCTAAAATAATCTAAATGAAATGTTTTCGTCTTTGAAAAATCAAGGTGTAACTTTTCTTCTTACAGTTTGAAATTAAATAGGTTTTACCGTAGACAAAATACAAATGGAGATTTTTCTCCTTCAAAATTTAAAGGTCAACTTTTTCAACTCAAAAAAAATCAAAATGTTACTTTTTAGTCTCAATGAAAACTGTAGTGAACATCTTTTGTCTCAGAAAAATGCAAATAAAAATTTTCCGCCTTAGAAAGAAATGCAAAATCTAAATGATTTTTCCCCCCTCTCTCATTTTGAAAGCAGCACGAAATTTTTCACACAGGAAAGGAAAACTCTTCTGCTTGAAAATTAAAAACTGAAGCTTTCTTGCCCTAAATCAGGGAAAATAAAACATATTATATTTCTTAATATTTAGTGCCTAAATTTCTTCTTTAGTCTTCATACTTTTCAACTCCTATAATGCAAATGTCAATCTTAAAAGAGTTTAATGTATTTATTACACTCTATATTTAAAGCTACATTTCAGCATTTTATTAATTACTTCAGCCATATATTTATTTTAATGCATATGACATTTAATTTATCATGATCATCATACACAGTAGATAAGACAGCTTCTTTTTACAAAATTCAAAGTACTTTTTCATTCCTCGATGGTATTTCATATTTTTTATAAAAGAATTAAAAGACAGTACATGGTTCATTAATACCATTTTGTTCAGATAAATTAATATACCTCAATTTTCATGTAGATCAGATTTTTGGTCTATATAATATAGCATGTAATAGCTTTATATGCAGCCTTTTAAATTTAGATAGAATTATTTAAACAAGAATAACTTTTCGGATTGAGAAAAGAGAGAAGTGCTATGACGTAAAACAAGTTGGGCTGCTTAACAGAGTACATCAAAACGTCTAAAGATTATTTACTTAAGAAATAAAGCAAAGAGAATCTTAGTGAAGAACTCTCTAAGAGAAATTGTTTCTATACACGCTACAAATGGAGGAAGCCTTATGCCACCGATCAGTTTGCTAGGACCAAACCTCGGGTTGAATCACCGTTATAGATTACCTTTACCTCTTCGGCCAGTGAAATGTTTACAGTTACCTTTTTCGATTACATTTCATATCTCGTGTATTCTCAAATCAAGAAATACCACTAATTTATCGAAATTACAGCTGAATTATATAATTATGTAAAGATTTTCTGGAATTCTATGCAATTATTTTGAAACACTTATAAGGTATTTCTCCCGTCTTCTTAGCATGCCTTCGTGGAGTAATACTTAACACACTCGGCGCGTATTCGAGATGTCCGAGGTTCGAGTCCCGGCGAGGGTATTGCTCATTTTTCATGTCTCCTGCTTCGAAATATCCTAATGTCTACAAACTTACATCAGTACTTTCCTTTAAACATTAATATATTTTTTAGCCCAAAAGAGAGTCAGCTCAGAAAGGCTATTAATTTCGCTTTTGCATTTTGTGTTGATTCACTGTAAATGTCCGTATCACTTTTTAGACTGTTGCCACTAAATATTATCTCTCTGTGTTAAAGAAATTTAATAATGAGGAATCTGTATAAATGTATGTATGCTTCTTGCCTTGTGATAAAAGAACAGTACCTAAAGCCATCAAATTTTGAATAACATTATCCTCCTCCGAATATGGGCATCAGGAAGCCCAAATTTGGAATTTATTTTATTACCAATTTCGTATTTTGAAACACTTTAAAGAAATTTTTAATTAAGAAACTCAGTGATTTCAAAGCGAGCAATGGCAGCGCTGTACAGAAAAAGCATTTTTATCTACAGCGCGTGAGACTGTGTATCGGAAATTCCAAAGATATAGTCATTTTAAAATTATTTTGCGATATTGCTTCTTGAACTGAATTTTATGGTTTAAGTACGAAGAGCATGATATTTAGTAAATAAAGGTAACATACAAAACGTGAAAAAAAAGCCCCTTTGGGCCCAATGTAAAATCTGAAAGCTTTCAGTTCTTTTTTTTTAACCCCTCATCAAAACTAAATTTTGAAGCACAGATCTTAAACGAAACGAGTATGATTACATTTCACAAAAAAATGGTTTTCGTGAGAAGAAATTTCTTATCCATAGCATCTTGGACACGTAGAAAATGTACCTGTTTTAAAGTTTTTTGATGGCTGCAGGTCACTGAACTTTCAAGTATTTTGTTTAAGACCTATATTTACATTGTATTTTAAGTACTTCGAATCATATTTTACAGTTTAGGTAATAAATTTTTTGAAGGTTTCGAAGATTCACTTCAACAACATTTCAGCTTTAAATGAGAAGGTTTGAATATAAAACAAATTTATCTTAATTCTTTCTGGTAGTAGTGTAACCACAGTTAAGTAACGAGAATTTAATCCAACTCACACGACTCTGAATTTTTTTTTTACTAAACTGACAGATTTGAGCTAAGTCTACTCAAAGGAAAGCATTCGTAACTTACCATCAAGATAATTCATAGAAGTACGTTTCTGTAATTTTGGTTAATTTTCAAGCCTAAGAAATTTTTTTCTTAGCCAGTTATTAAACAAATTACTAACTTCCTTTTTTCTAATCCATTTCGTACGTCACAAATACGTAATACGAAATGTTTTCCTTACTTACCAATACTGCAACCAAAATAGAAAACAGGTGAATGTTTTCTAAAAGTGTATATGCTATTTGTTTATCAGCAAAAATATATATAAGCTTAGAATATAAAAGAAACATGCCAATGTGACAATCAAATTCGCTGAAACAACATTGAATTTGGCATACATTTACTAAAAACACTCAATCGATTTCGAGGGCAACTGCAGGTCCCTCCTCATCAGGAGAACAAAATATCTAGAAAAGGGAAAGAAACAAAATTTCTTAGGCTTGAATAGTAACCAAAATTACAGAAATCGATTGAGTGTTTTTAGTAAATGTACGGCTAAGTCAAGGTTGTTTCAGCGAATTTGATATATAAGCTTCACACATAATACCTGTATTTTCCCCCTGGATGAAACCACAATTTTAAACACCTTCACATACCATGAGCTGCACATCAGTGAAAAGTGAACATCAGCGAACTAAAAAAAGTGAAAAAGTGAAAAGCTGCACATCAGTGAACTAATTTTTTATGTATTTATTTCTCTTTAAATTTCTGTCTTCAGTGTCAACAATCGATGACTACATTTCTTTAGTTATCGATTGTTCGTCTGTTAATATGATAGATTTCCTGAGTGTTTCGGAGAATACGTGTCATTTTGCTCATATGAACGAAATTGATAATTTTTTTAATTTTGGTTATTCAAAATTTTCGTCAGTTTGCTCCAAAATGCCACAATTACTGTCATTATTTAGCATTCATATGAACATCAGTATTACCAAAAATTTTACGATTTTTTTTTCTGTACCAAAAATTTTATATGTTACCAAAATTTTTAGGAAATATTTTTTTTCTCTTAATGAAGACGAGTGAAGTAAATGTAGGACATTTAGAACATGAAGTCATGAAAATGCTTTTCGAAAGTTTATCAACTCTAAGAAGGTAAGGTTATACATATGGGCAGATTATTTCAAGTTTGAAGAGCTCCTAGAATGAAATAGTGTATAGATTTACAAGTCCTAAAATTAATAAGCGACAGCAGCTGTTCAAAACGGATGATTCTGCTATTCTCTACAATAATGTATATGCACTTAGAAACTCTATATGCACTTAAAACTCTAAACGAGCATATGCTTACTATATTTTAAATATAGCTTAAATAAAGTTTAAATATAAATATCTTTAAAGTTTTAATTTGTTATTTAATAAGACACATTAAATACGAGAGAATAATATCCTACGTTTTCCCGAATGGCAGCAGACTCGACTGAGAAATGAAACAAAGCAAAATTATCTTTTCAACATGTGCTTGACACTGCATGTTGCAATCCAGGCTGATATTATGGACAGTTACACCGAAAAACCAGGACTCTATTACCTGGTGTTCTCAAGGATCGCCCCACATAGAATATCATTCTGGCCCCCAGAGGTAATCCTCGGGGCCGCGATCCAACAGGTGAAGCGGATAAGCTCCACTAAGTCGGGATGCAACATCATGCGGCATCACTCGACTCCACCAATAGGGGCGTCCCTCCTCGGACGACCAACGAAATCTAACAATATAGCTCCACCACAGACAGAGGAACAGACACAACAGTACTGGTACGGTCCCTGCCTAGCCTGAACCAACCTAAGAATAAACGCGGGCTGTAGTCCTGTGAAGTCAACTTATATACCACCGTGGTTGAGACTGCCTGAGTACAGATCCTAGCCAGTACTTCCCAAGATGACATTATGGACAGGAGAAAACCGGTTGTAACTAAGGTTCCCATCTCTCCCGGGACTGAGCTCTGAAAATTAAAATCTCCCGGCTCCCGGAAGAAATTTAAAATAAATATTACTCTCCCGGAATATCAAATTTCTCGAAAATAACGGTACAATGTGCACGGAGGAAATGGTTGAGACCATGGAAAATCACAGCCAAAGAACGTCTATACGTATTCTTTGCACCGTGAATTTTCAGCATATGCTAAACAAACAGAAACTTTGAACGATTTCCATGCATTGTTAAATATTGAAATACGTTTGCTTTCTAATTGGCCAGCTTTACGGACGTATTTTATTGAAGAATAAGAAGAAGAATGTAGTGCAATTATTTGGCAAGCATTTAAAGACGAAAACTCACTGCCTTTGTGCTACTGTTACTTTTTGCACAATCTTATGCAAATTTTCGATAATGACATTAAAGTCCTCGAAAGTGATTTTGTTACTTGCACAGAACTGCACGATGTTATGTTTGAAATATGCCGAAAAATAACAAATAGAAAAAATAACAAATTTTTTGGTAGTTCAGTAAAAGATCTTTTAAACAAATTAAATGAAACGGACCAGGTTACGTTTTATAAAGATGCAGACATTTTCTTTGAGAGATGTTTAGATTACCTAAAAAAATAGTATGATTTCAAAAATTTAGAGTATAGTAAATTGAGCATGTTTTCAATGAAAAAACCGATTCAGTAGGATGCTTTGAGAGATTTGACCATTGATTTAAAGATGCCTTTTGATGAAAATAAACTTTATGAAGATTTCTGCGTTTTGAGGGAGGTTCAAGGCAGCATTGTTAAATCAAATGTAAGAGTTGATCTGAGGTGTGCAAAATTTGTCTCAACAGTTGAAAATAGAGTCGGAGATATGTTGAAGAAAGTAGTTTCATTCGTTTTGTATATACCTGTATCAAACCCTGCCTGCCACCGAGTTTTTGATATTGTTGTTCAGAGGTCCATATTGAGAGTAAAAAATCCATCAATTTAGGACAAGACACTTTATTACAGGAAAAAAGAATAAAAAGAACACACAGCAAATTATATTCAACATCACACAGCAAATTATATTCAACATCACACAGCATACCAATTCATTACGTTCGCACGCTCGCAAGGCGAATGCGTCGGGGGAAGAGAGAACTGCGCCACAATAGTTCATACGCATGCGCATAAGAAAAAAAAGTTCGCTCGCCTCTACCCAACACACCCCTCCTGCGAGCAACATTTTTTCAATACAAAAATGAAATACAAAAGAACAATATATAATACATTACATTAAGAAATTAAGGAAATTACTTTCAATGTATACATTAATTTTTCTTCACTGACACTTTTAGTAAGAAAATCTGCAATCATATTATCAGTTTGTGAATATTCCAACTTAATGACACTATCCTTTATTAAAACCTTCATAAAATGGAAACGTAAGTTCATGTGTCTGGATTTCGTAGATGATCTCGCACAGTTGATCCACTGGATAGCAGCTTGACTGTCTGTATTCAAAGTCACTGCACCATTCAAAAATTGTTTACATTTTAATTCTGATAATAAATTTACAGTCCAAATAATATCCTTACAAATTTCAGAAATAGAAAATAATTCTGCTTCACAAGTTGAGAGACTGACACTTCTTTGCTTACGACATTTCCAAGAAATCAATGAATCACCTAGTAAAATAGTACCACCAGAAAATGACTTACCATTTTCTGCATTTCCCCAGCTAGCATCAGCATATGCATTTAAAACTCCAAAATCATTGCTATAGAAAAGTTTTTTTATTTTTTGTACCTTTTAAATACCTTAATACCCTTTTAGCCAAAAGATAATGCCCTTTTTCTGGTGCACGATTAAATTGTGACAAATAAGTTGTTACAAATGATATATCAGGACGCGTTCTATTCGCTAAATATAAAAGTTCCCCAATTAATTCCTGATATAAAGTTGTATCAATCTTTTCATTTGTACATGAAAAACCTTTATCTGCCCCTTTAACGATTGGCGTTTTTACTGCTTTACAATTTTCTAGATTGTGTTTAGTCAATAAGGATTCAATATATTCTGTTTGAGACAAACATATACCATTTTCAAGTTTTTCTATTTGCATTCCCAAAAATTTTGAATTAATATTTTCATGTAACTCAAATACATTTTTAATTTTAGAAACAGTATTTTTAAGCATTTCTTCATTATTACAGAATACAGCTAAATCATCAACATACAAACATAGTATAAAAATGTTTTTGGTATCATTATAAATGAATATACAATTATCAGATGCTAATTGTACCAATCCAAGTTTTTCTAATTCGGTTTTTATTTTCATATACCAATTTCTACCCGATTGAGGCAACCCATAAATACTTTTCTTTAATTTGCATACTTTTCCTTGTCCAATCAGTTTTTCATAACCAGGTGGAGGAGTCATATATACATCCTCCTTTAAGTCACTGTACAAATATGCTGTTTTTACATCATAAAATTTAACAGTCAAATTTAATTTAGCTGAAAGTGCAAGCAATAATCTAAAACATTCAATGTTAACAACTGGTGAATATGATTCGGTGTAATCCTCATTTTTTATTTGATTAAAGCCAGCCGCTACTAATCGCGCTTTATATTTTACTTCCCCAGAGTCTCCTTCCTTCAAAGTATACACCCATTTACTTTTTACTAATTTTGTTTTTTCAGGCCTTTCTACTATTTCCCACACTTCGTGTTTATGTAATGAATCTAATTCATTTTCCATTGCCGATTTCCAGGCATACCAATTAGCACTATGTTTTGCGTCTGAAAAATCGTTCGGAACATTACTGATTATATTTGACGCCAGTTGTTTAGATTTGAGCCTCTCGGATCGTCTTAATGGTATTTCATTTCCATTTTGATTATTTTTTTCATAGCTGTCAGATGTCTGGATTTCATTTCCCATATCATCGCCCCCACTACAACGGCTCATGTCGGCGATTTCGAAATGCGATGAGGCAGCATATTCGTTTGCTTGAGTATTTTCCGTAACAACCAATTCGAGGTGTGGTTTTTCACTTTTTGTTTTCTGATCTACTTCGTTTTCCTTCCACGATATTCCTTTTAATTTTTCAATATCCCAAGTTTCTATGGTTTTATTTTTCCCCATATAATTACTACCTTTTAAAGATTCGTTAAATTTAACCGATCGTTCTTCAATTATTTTATTACTTGCTATATCATAAATACGATATCCTTTTCTTTCTCTAGCATATCCTAACATTATCCCTCTTTTTCCGGGTATATCAAATTTGTTTCGCATGATTTTCGGAATGTGAAAGTATGCCACACATCCAAATTTTTTAAGATAGTTTAATTTGGGTTTTTTACCAGTCCACATTTCTATAGGAATTTTTTCTTTCCCTTTCCGAGGTGTTAAATTTGATACTTGAGTACTAAAATTAATTGCTTCTGCCCAGAATTTTACCGGAAGCTCACTCTCATATAGTAATGTCCTAGCTCTTTCCAAAAGAACTCTGTTTGCCCGTTCAGCTTTCCCATTACTTTCACTGTTATACGGAATTGTTTTTTCATGAAAAATACCAGAATTAGCAAGATAATTATCTAATTGTTCATTTACAAATTCTAAACCATTGTCTGTTCTCAAACGTTTAATTCTTTTACCAGTTAAATTTTCATACTTAGTTACATACTAGTTACATACTTAGTTACATACTTAGTTTTCATACTAGTTATTTCTTAAATCAGGAACATAACTAACATTACTAATAGTTAAATTAACAGAACTAGAATATTTTGTACTTATAATTTTTGCTTTAACAGTACCAATACCCTCTGAAAATATTTTTGAATGTTTACCTGCCTGGTAAATCTCCCTCACCTCTGATATAATATTCTGAAACCAAAAGGTGTCTTTCGCCATGTGTCCAGTTGCACCACTATCCAACAACCAAATTTTGTCACATTCATCATTTTTTTCACGCGTAAGTTGAAGAGCGAAATCACTTTCTCTTTCATCAGAACGAGATGAAACGTTCACACTTGTAGGTTGCGATTTCTTTGTTTCTTTGTTACCTTTGGATAACCCTCTTTTTGGACTCTTGTTTCTGTAGTAGCAATCTTTCGCGATGTGACCAGGACGTCGGCAAATGTAACAAATTCTTGGATTATGATTTTTATTTCTTCTTGATACGAACGCCTCAGCGTTGGTTCCATCAGGTCGTTTCTCGTTCGCTGAACTGTGTGTAGACTCTTCCTCGCGGAGTATTTCGAGTACTTCATCAATTGTTTTTTCACGCTGGGTTTTTAAAATTTCCCTAATTCGAGAGAATATTCCACGAAGTCCACGGACTGTGTAAAACACCAATTCCCGCGAAGATACTTCTAGTCCTAGCGATTGACACTTAGTTGCTATTCCTCTCGCTCTTGCGATATAATCATTAGCCGACTCATGTAACTTCATTTCTAAATTTTTTAACTCATTACCGGCATCTATTTTTCGATCTTCGGCTTGTCCCGTAAATGTTGACTTTATTTTATCCCAAAGTATTTTTGCATTCTCTTCTGCTGAGAACTGAAGCGCCTGTTGATCCGATAGTGAAAGTTTTATATATGCTACGGCGTCAGCGTTTTTCTCATTCCACAGTCTTTCATCTTTCTCGTCTAAGTTTTCTGGTTTTATACTCGAAATTACTGAGTCAAGTCTTTTCAGTGATAAGGCAGCTTTCATTTTCAATGCCCAAATAAAATAGTTCTCTCCAGTTAATTCGGGAACGTTCCACTTCTCCATTTCTGGCTTTCACTGAGACAGTTTCGATTTCTATTTGGTATTTTGCATCGAGTTTTTCTTTATATAACCACGGAGCTCTGCTACCATTTGTTGTTCAGAGGTCCATATTGAGAGTAAAAAATCCATCAATTTAGGACAAGACACTTTATTACAGGAAAAAAGAATAAAAAGAACACACAGCAAATTATATTCAACATCACACAGCATACCAATTCATTACGTTCGCACGCTCGCAAGACGAATGCGTCGGGGGAAGAGAGAACTGCGCCACAATAGTTCATACGCATGCGCATAAGAAAAAAAAGTTCGCTCGCCTCTACCCAACAGATATAGTATTCGATATATGGATCAAGGAAAGAAACCGTTCAAATGAAAAACATGTCATGCAAAAATCCTAACATTATTCAATTATGAAATGGACTGCAAAGAGTTTCTTAAATTTGTTAGTTCCAGACCAGATATTTTAAAATCTGTATGATCAAATGAAAATATAAGTTCAAAATAAAATAAAAAGTTATGAAAATTGATATTTTTTTCATCTCCCGTATTTTGACAGCCAAGAGGTGGCAACGGTATGTTGGAACCCGTCCTTGACAATATAGCAGATGCACATTCCCTTAAGCGTCTCAGTAGGATCTTCATCCTGTACTTTAAACTTTTGCTCGGGTTATTGATCTTTAGAATCGTTCGACAATGATGGATCGTGCTACCAAATAGTATTATCCGTCAGCAGTGTATATGGTGTTTCATGGAGTTAACTTATCTGCAGTGTTTTCCTGAAGTTTCTGTAGCACTGGTACTAGACTGACTGCCGGTTTCCTGCAAAATATCTTTGAGCATTGGCATGTTATTTCGATCGTAATAGATCTTAACCTGGTCCATATTTTCCACACTTTGTTAGCCATTTTTGTCTTTGAGATAGAGAGCTGGTTTGTCGAATTCTCTCAATTATGAATGGGTCTTCAAATTTCTGTGCAAATTTACCTACTCTGTTTTCTTGGGCGCACGATAATGTGTGCTCTATTTTAAGAATTCTATCGCCGACTTTATATTCCACCTGCCTCCTTTTCTCATCGTAGTAATGTTTTTGCATCCCCCTTGTCACATCCGAGCTCTTTATTGCTTCCTTAATAATATTTTCAATGTTATGTCTTTTGAATTCCGCCTCTCTCTGTTGTAAGCAACTTTTCTAAGGGAGTTAACACTTTTCTCTTGAAAAGTATTCAGGCATTTTACCAGTAGCATGTTTTGCTCTTCTAAGCGCAAACGTTAGTTCATTGACGCAGCCATTCCAGGGTAATTTTTCGCGTAACTTCTAATAATTTAAACTGTATTTTTATTTACTCCTTCCGCTGTATTAGACTGCGAACGATACGGGACCATCTTTAAATACGTATGCCAAGCCCTGGTTTTCGAAAATTTGACTTACACATTGCTTCCCAAGTGGAGCCTTATATTTTAATATATATTTATTTGAGAATGAATTAAAAACAATTTTTTTGAGGAAGTTCTCTTCCGGAGCACTATCTTTACTCACTTCGAAAAATGGTCTACGATAACCATCAAGTACCTATTTATTTGGCTTCTTGGGTATGGGCCCGATAAGTCGATTTCAACCAATTCATTAGGGAACTAACTAACTATATATTTGTGCATACACGTTCCTTCAAACATTTAAGCCGACACTACGTGGCCAATCCAAGCGCAGAACCAGGCCCGGGGGTTCAACCCTCGGCCTCGCACCTTCGGAAAGATGGCGACACTGGTCGTCAAAATTTGCCACCTGCCAGTCACACGGACTGCCCGTCGCCCAAGGACATTACCCAGCAAACCGGGAGTGCCACCCCCAGGCAGCTACTCGGGACGCCACTCCGGGCTACTAGAACCTTAACTCTAGGACATGCCAGGCCCATGGGCCGATCAATAAGCGATTTTTGCAGGGCCTTTAGAACCACCAGGTTCGTTATTTGTATACCTCCCATGGCCAAGACTGCCTAGATACAGATTCTAGACAATAGCTTCGCAGAGTTCTCTATTCTAAGGGTCAATTCATTCGGGAAGGTGGTCTTAATAATATTTAAGTACCCGGCCTGGCTATAATTAATATCTTTAATTTGCTGAGACATATGGCATGATTTGACATACACACTTAAAAATTTCTGCAACTGCGGAAAATAAATTAATAAAAATTCTAATACTAAGACGACCTGAAATAGGGGAATCATGCAATTCGTGCAAAATACTTAGCCATAAACTAGCTGGGATAACTTGTCTTAAATCATAGTCTTCATTAGCTGTTTTGGTATAGAACAGTGGTTCCCAGACGTTTCTTCTCGAACAGCTTTTTCAAAATTTAGCTGTTTCCGGTGGAGTCCCTGCAGCTACATTTCTACCATATTCCCAAAACTCAACAAAAAAATGGGAAGATTAAATCTAACTATGGAAATTTGCGTTGCGGCTGAGTTCCAACCGCGAATTAATAGCTTTCGGGAAAAAGTGAGAACTGATTGGTTAATTAATTAATTGATTGTGCTGTGAGTGGATGTCAAAAAAAAGTAAAGTTGGCCAATCAAAAAAGTGATTCCATCCAACTTTACTTTTTTGACATCTACTCACAGCGCAAGGAACCTATCAATTCTCACTTATTTCATTTCGAAAGCTCCCCATTCGGAGTGGTAAAAATAAAAAGAAAAACAGTATATATTTTTTCTATTGTATTTATTCAAATATGCAATGATTCACAATTAATTATTATTGTTATCATATTACAATGTAATATTACATTGTAATATGATAACAGTCGTAATATAATTAAAATTAAACATTAAAAACGTAACGTAACTTATACAATGACAATCACAAAATAGTCATAATTTTAATGGGAGGGATGTACTTGAATGGATTGACAGCAAATTATCAATATTTGGCTTCAGTTTTGTTAGGAATAACCGCAAATCTCCCCGTTCCGTGATATTCAATAAATCGCTTCATAAAACTCTATTATAGATCTTAATCCATAATAGAGTGTTATGAATACGGCTGAACCGATTTTAATGTAATGTAAAACATTTTTTCATAAATATATTTCTGTAAATTCGATAGAAAATATTTTTAAATAATATTTTGATATCAAAACTCCGCACTATTAATTATTTATTTATTACTTTGATGCACGTTACGTTCACGTAAAGACGCGTACAATTTATGAAAATATATTTAATTAAGTCATTTAGCATTAGGAACTTGAAATATTTACAATCATGCAGGTCAATCATAATATATCTCTCCTTTAGTGAACCACCACAAAGTCGGGTAAAAAAAAAATTACTAATAAAGTAGGGACAAAAAGTTCAACCTTTTTCGGCTTTCTGTTCTTTTATGGAAGTATCTAATAATGACTCTGTTCAGTGTATAATTTTTAGAAAGCACCTTTCACACGCAAACATTACAAATATACTTATTACAACATAAAATAAAAGTATATGTAACAAATAGGCAGGTAAATACTCAACAAAAAAATGGGAAGATTAAATCTAACTATGGAAATTTGCGTTGCGGCTGAGTTCCAACCGCGAATTAATAGCTTTCGGAAAAAAAGCGAGAACTGATTGGTTAATTAATTAATTGATTGTGCTGTGAGTGGATGTCAAAAAAAAGTAAAGTTGGCCAATCAAAAAAGTGATTCCATCCAACTTTACTTTTTTGACATCTACTCACAGCGCATGGAACCTATCAATTTTTTCCGACACTAGAAAACACTAACATCGATTCACTTTACTTTTCTTTTCGAAATTCCGGAAGGAAACAAATGAGTAACGCTTATCCATGGCATTCGTATTTATATTGGTGAAGAATCAAAGAACTTCATGCAAGATTGCAAGCACATACACCACAAATCGTATTTCGTCCCTTTGCACGTCTGAGCAAGCGTTGTGGACGGGGGTGGCAGCGCTTTGCAAGTCTTGACACGTTTTACTGAATATGGAATAGGCAAGTTTTTACAAGTAACAGTCGTTGAGCTTCTTAAAATATTATCTGCCTACATTGATAGGGGAAGTCAAGCCAACATTTTAGTTCTTCACTATCGAAAGCAAATAAATTTTCGTGGATCCCATTTACGAATTGTGAACCCCCATTTGTTTGTCATGCCAACGTAGACCCCCGTCGAGTCTCCCGTGGACCCCTAGGGGTCCACCTGGATCACTTTGGGAACTAAGTTTATAGAACAATATTTTATGGATAAGTTTGTAGTTCGCTGGTCTATCTCTAATTACTTCAATGTCCGTATGTTCAAAATGTTTAGGATCTTCGAGATAAGCATAAATATTTTTAAACTCGCAAACTGCTTTCAATTCAGAAGTAATTGTACCTTCTGAATTAATTGGCTTTAAAATCAACATAGCGCATTTCACTGTTCCCCTCCTCATCTAGCTTAATTCTATATAACGCATCAGCAACATTTCCACTTCCCGAAGTAGCTTAATAATTATACTCTTGAAGTTCAAGGGCCCACCTAATGAGTCTTAGGGATAAGTTATTGTCTGAATATAACCCGACCGACGACAGCATGGTCTCAGCACATTGTTATTGACGCCTTTCCAAAATATATTCGAAACTTTTGTACTGCTAATAACACAGCTAATGTTTCCCTTTCTGTGGCCGTTTAGTATTTTTTTTTTTTTTGCTTTGGGTCTAGCGTTTTCCTAAAGTACGGCACTGGTTAACCATTTTGAAAGAGAATGGCGCCAACTGCATGTTCTGAAGCATCTACGGCGATTTCCAAGTTCTGATCCCCCTTCGAGAATGCCAACACCGGAGCTTGAATTAGGGCTTGCTGAAGTTGTCCGAATGCCATATTGGCTTTTTGCAGTCCATGAATACCCAGCATCTTTTTATGAAAATCGCTAAGAGTTCAACAATTTTTGCGAAGTATCTTATAAGCGATCTATAATAAGAACTCATGCCGAGAAACAATGACAATTTCTTTGCAGTGCTTGGAAGCGGATAATATTTAATGGCTGCTACTTTTAAATTCTCAGTTTCAATACTTTTTGGGGAAATTTCATACCCTAGGTAACGAAAATCTTCTGCGGCGAATTTATACTTCGAGGCGTTTATTTTGAGGCCAGCTTCGTTTAACAGAGAAAATACTTCGTTTAAATATTCAGTGTGTTCATCAGTTGTTCCACTAGTAATGATTATATCGTCCAAGTATATGAATGTACTCTTTCCTATAACGGACCTTGAAAGTACATCCATTGCCCTTTCTAATGTTGCCGAAGATCCGCATAGTCCAAATAGCATCTTCAAAAAGCCGTATATGCCTGATTTAGCGATGAAAGCCATTTTCTGGACATCCTGGGGCTTTACGCCGATTTAAAAGTAGCTGTAAATTAAATCTAGACTGCTCATATACTTTATGGATTTTATTTTCGATATAATTTCTTCTATTATTTGCAACGGTTATATTGGGTATTTCGTGATACTACAGAGTATCCGCATAAAATGTATACGCTCTTTAAATGACAATAACACTAACAATTATTATAATACAGAAGAGTTCAAAAAATGAAAATAATGTGAACAAATGTAGAAACCAGGCAATTATCGAAAGTATTCAAATTGTTGGCCATTGGGCTCCATGCGCAGCTGATAACGTTCACTGATTGAATCCAAAATGCTCCTAATAATTCCAATTGGTATTTTGGCACATTCTCTTTCAATGGCTGCTCTCAACTCATTCATTGTAGCTGGTCTTGCGGTGTAAACATTGAGTTTAACATGCCCACACAGAAAAAAAATTCACGGGGGTCAAATCTGGCGAGCGTGGATGGTGCTCGACACTTCCTTTTCGCCCTACCGATCTGTTTGGCAGGTGACCGTCGAGATAGGCCTATACGTCACGATGATAGAGAGGAGGTGCTCCAACCAGCTGAAAGTACCATCCTTCATTCCTAAATATCTCTTGGATAGTGGTATAGCGGATTTTCGTAGCAAGTTGATGTAATTTGCACCATTACTGTAGCATCAAAAAAGAAAGGTCCATTTAAACCAAATGCTGACAAACCACACCACACTGTAATCCCTGGTAAATTCGCGTGATGTTGTTCCACTGTCACATGAGGATTGTTCGGTGCCCCAACTGGGAGGATTAACTGAACCATTCACCTTGAACGTAGCCTCATCACTCCAAACAATTTTGCACGGTAATCGGTTGTCTTCTGCACATTTTGCTTGGTATCACTCACAAAATTCAAGCCTTATGTAAAAATCATCATCACCGAGAGCGTGTACTAATCTAGGAATAAAACATCTCCATTGGGCACGCTTCAAAATGCGATAGGCGCTCGATTTTGGAACTCCTGTCTCACGAGCCGCTTGCCGAACAGATATTTTGGCGATTGCTGAAATCTTTCAATGAATTCTCTTTCTATTGTGGGGATGGTGCATGATCGCAGTCTTCCGGAGTGGTTCTTATGCACATCCTTAACAGTTCTTTCTTCCTCAAACTTACGACGCAAACGAGTACTTTTGAGTCTTGTTGGTGCATCTCGTTGAAACTTTGTTGGTACATTCTAAAGCGTCTTTGCACTTCACTTATGTTCTCTAACTTTCAGTAGCATTTCAAAATGAATTTTCTTCCCTCAACGTTTAATGTGATTCCAGTTATTGTTTTAAGCAGTCACACCTGAAAAAAGAACAAAAAAATGTGGTTGTTATGAACTTTATGGCTGTTATGAACAAAGAGTGTATACATTTTATTGGCACACTTTGTATTGAGTTTACTATAATCGACAGGAAATAGCCATGATTTATGGCTCAGTGGTCGGAGATTATTTCTTTTATGGCATAACACTGCAGGACCTCGCGTATATGAACTGCTTGTGAGGATTATAATTTTATATGCTAACATTCTTTTAACATGTTTCTAGAGTATTTCCTCTTTCATTTTATCATATCTACACAGTCCAGTCACATTAATGTGACCATCTGTCAAAAGCCAGAATAACTACCTTTCGCAGAGCGGACTGCTGCGAGACGTGCAGGAAGAGAGTCACATAGGTCCCTGAAGGTGTTCTCTGGGATGTTGAGCCATGCCGACTCTAATGCCGTGGCCAGCTGCGCTAGATTACGCGGTTGAGGATCCATGGCGCGAACAACTCGATCGAGATGGTCCCACAGATGCTCGATTGGGTTTAAGTCAGGTGAGTTTGCTGGCCAGGGGAGGACGGTAAACTCATCCTGGTGCTCTTCGAACCACGCACGTACACTGGCAGCTGTATGGCACCTCGCATTGTCCTGCTGGAAGATGCCATCATCCTGAGGAAAAACAATGCGCATGTAGGGGTGAACATGGTCCGCAAGGACAGATGCGTACTTGTATTGATCCATTGTGCCTTCCACAATGATCAGTGAACCTAGAGAATGCCAGGAAAACATTCCCCAGACCATAATGCTCCCGCCTCCAGCTTGGACCGTTCCGGCAATGGTTGCAGGGTGGTTCCTTTCAGAGGTTTCACGCCTTATACGCCAACGTCCATCTGTCCGATGGAGCATAAAACGCGATTCATCCGAAAACGCAACCTGTCGCCACTCAGTGGACGTCCAGCTGCTGTACTGGCGTGCAAATTCTAGCCTTCGCCGTCGATGAACAGCAGTCAGCATAGGTGCACGAACCAGGCGTCTGCTTCGGAGGCCCAGACGCAGCAATGTTCGCTGAATAGTACTTTGGGAGACACTTTTGGTAGCCCCTTGGTTCATTTTGGTGGTCAGTTGCTCAACGGTAGCCCGTCTATCTGCCCGAACGCATCTCCGCAACCGTCGTTCGCCTCTGTCATCTATGGCCCGTGGTGCACCACATTTGCCACGTCGCTGATTTTGGACAGTCCCATTTTGCCATGCACGGTACACTTTTACCACGGCGGCACGCGAACAGTTCACAAACTCAGCCGTTTCGGAAATGCTTCCACCCTTGGCCCGAAAGCCAATGATCATGCCCTTTTGGAAGTCGGATAAATCGCTTCGTTTCTGCATTACGCCAACAATTGAAATGTTTTCCGAAGCCCTCACACACCCTTTATATACGCTCAACTGCACTGTGCTGCCACCTGCCTTCTGTGATTGGTTATTTAACTCTGACATGGAAAGTACGTGGTGGTCACATTAATGTGACTGGACTGTGTATAAGGCTTAGTTCTTACAAAGGCAGCATTTGCAGTACCTATTTCGTGGTTCACAGTTTGAGTAAAGCCGAGCTTAGAATCGGATAGTTGGAAAAATTTTCTTACCAAGGTTTCCAATTTCGCCTTTTCTTCTTTCGGCAGCTTGTTGAGTTCCGTTTCTGGGCTCCGCTTTCCTCCTCCTGTATTTTAGCCATCTATACCTACAACATTACATCCCGAAAGTCTAGCTTTGCGCCTGCAGCGCATAAAATATTACTTCCAATATTACTAGCTCTAGCAAATTTTTTATTACGAGGAACGTAACTCATTGTTTCTCCTTTTTAATTTGGACATACAGACGCATGTTTCCCTGGCATATGCGTTGCTTGCCCTGAGCGGCGACGATTTTCTGTCCTGTAACCTTAAACAAACGACAACTCTTAAAATATTCCTTGAAACCGTCCCGCGACAAAAAGCTGCTCTGGGCCCCATTGTCTAATAAAGCAGTAGCTGGCATGTTATTTAGAAAAATTTGAACTTCCGCCGCTACCAATTTTTTTATTTAATTTAATTTTAGAGGGATTTCCTTGCGTTTGATGCAACCGTACCCTCTTACCATCGGTCGTCGGAATTACTTAAAATTTTGTTTCTCCGTAACCTGTAAAAACCGTAGCCTTGTTTTTCTTGCTGCTTACTCTGGCGATCGCCAAAACTTTTCCTTTTCTGCTCAGTATTTCTATCACCGCCGCTTGCGGTCGCATTACGGTAGGGATATTGCCCATTTTGGCTCCCTGTGGCCGCTACAAGCTGCATATCATGAAAACATAAGCACTTGTATCAGCTATAGCTTCGTAGCTATAGCCCATGCCTCACATATTCACTCCTTTAAAATAAAATAAGCAAATTTAAATGCACTTCCTCTATCATAATATTTACAGTTTTATAATTTTCTTCTAAATCCACAGCAAAACAATAGTACTAATAATTGTATTTTTGTTTAACATACCTTAAAAAATAGTCATTAAATTGCTCCCCACTGGGATTAACGGAAAAATTTTAACAAATTCTAGGAATAGTACGAGGGTGACAAATAGCAATGTAACCTGAACGGCGTAAAAATTTTAACAAACGTCAAACGTTTAGTAAGTCTGGAGTATATCGATATTTCTCTTCGTTTATATTCAGTTTATTTACTTGCTGTATAAAGAAGTTTAGATAAGATTATTTTCAGGTAATGCGGTTTTCAGTTTTGAAAGCATACCATCCACAAATCATATACAATTCAAAATATATTCTCCATTTTGAAATTTACGAGACAGGCTTCAAGTTTCCTTTAGTACTTCTATAAATATTATTATATTACAACTCTTAAAGGGAAAACAATTTTAGCAATAGTTGTTATAGCAATAATTTTAATAAAAATGGATTTTTAATATAAATTATATCCTCATTTACTACTACCGATTTCAGAATTTCTGGAACTGAGTCACTTAACTCTTTCGCACCGAGATAAGACCCAATCTGCTTCCCTCAAACATCGAAAACGCCCGTGTATAAGAATTTCTCTTGGAGTGGTTTTCCTTCCCTTCTGCCTAGTAGGTTGCTGCAGTGTTAACAATAACCTACAGTCTGTCTATCATAAGAACAGCTCTCGCCAGTTAGTCTACAACTGTCTGTTGCCGTAGAAACGGGCCTTGACACATTTTCCGTAGGGTTGTCTTGAAGATTTACTTTTCATTTTTGCCATCCTGCCGCATTTAAAGATGAATTGGTGACCCTTGGTTCGCCCCTATTTGAAATATACTAGCCCTGTTGCTATAGCGACCGTCACCCGTCGGACACTGTGGCGAGGCTGTCTTCTCGTAGACACACAGTATTTAGTGGAATGACTGCTTCTCTCTTGGGGTCATTCCTCGACCGCTGAGCTCCAAGAGACGAGGTCGGATGATTTTGTGCTTAGCGTTTTGGGCAATTATACGATTGGATTACACGTGCTTTTGGATTACACGAAAAGTGGATTACTGCTGCGGAGTGGCTCTGGGTAAGTTTTTCTTTTCTTCTGTTATCTCGAAATGCATTACCGCGGCCAACGTAGTTAGCAGCGTTAAGCAGCATTATGGATGAGCAGACAGGTTTAGAGAAATCTCCTGAGCAGTACAAAGCATTACGTCAGCAATATAGAAATGAGTGCAAAGGGCAGATTACTCGCGAATATTTAAATTTGCGGAAAAATAATATCGAACATGAGCTCAATAATCTAGAAAAATCAAATCTTAAAAGATATCAAGAGTTATCAATCGCAACTAATAATAACTAACATAATGCTTGAAAGAGGATCTGAAATAGATATTCTAGGCAAAGGCATAGAAAACTTCATAATGTGAAAATTCTGAAAATGGAAGTGTTAAAAAGGAAACTGAATTACTAAAACGTAAAGCAAGCGGAAAAAGCAGAAATAAGAAAATGACTGACTGCGAAGGATTCATTTCCTCGCGTAAAACACACAAAAGAAATCATTCTAATCCCGAATTAATTATCCCGCACAGAAGAAAAAATTTGAACAGCTTAACAGAGAAGTTAACATGGATGAAGATAACCAGAACGAAGCGCCATTCGAAACCCCTAAAAAGGTTGCACGCCATATTCCACCGATAGTCTTAGCAAACTTCCAGGGAAGCTGGGATAAGCTAAAGGACGAAATCGAAGAATTAGCTATAAAGAAATATACTGGGAATCTAAAAGGTGGAAGACTGACTGTTAGAGTCTTTGCTTTGAATCCCACCACTACAGAGAAGTTACGGCCCATCTTAAGAAGCGGGGATTACCATTTCACACATTTAAATTAAATTCGTAAAAACCCATCAAGCCTATAATCAAACGATTACCGACTACTTCAGATATAGAAATACCTCGTAAAGAAATTCTGGACATGGGAATTCCAATACTAAAAATTAGACAAATTAAAGCCGTTCGTGACGGTGTTTTAGTTTACAACTCCCTGTCTTCTTAGCAGAAGTTAAACGGAATGAAGATGGGAAAAAGATTTTCGGAATAAAGAAATTACGGGGATTAGACATCAAGATGGCTAACTATAAATCAAGGCCAGGTCCCGTACAGTGTTTTAAATGCCAAAGATATGGCCACACAAGGGACCTGTGCCATTACACACCTCGCTGTCTTAAATGTGCAGACACGCACGAGACTTATACTTGTAAATGTAAGAAAGAAACCGACCCCCCAGTTTGTGTTTTGTGTGGGGAAAGTCACATTTCTTCCTGTCGCGGTTGTAGTAAAAACTCGGAAAATATAAAAAAGAGAATAGAACAGGAGAAATCAGAAAAAGCTGCAAGAAAAAACTCCAAGAATCCAAACTTTCAAATTAAAGATGAAGATTTTCCTTCGCTACCGAGCGCAAATATTCAGGCCACTCCTGGCCAGTCACAGGCTTGGAATACTAACACCGGTAACAATCAGAACGAAGGGTCGTTTTTCGACTGAATGAAAATTTGAATTATTTTCCACCCAATTCAAGGCTGCGAAGTCTATCATGCAAAAATTAGAAGTCGGAATGGCGGCAATTGATTACTTCACCAGCTTGAATTATGAATTTTAGGCCCCTTCAACCTAATACCAATTTGATAGCAACTACCACAAGCTATTTTAAAGTCTCATTTTTTAAAGCTGATGGCGTTAAAAAACAAAAACAGGAGCTAATTAATTACCTGACTAAGTACAACATAGACATCATGATGTTAAACAAAACACATCTGATTGTAAGTCATAAGTTCAGCATACGACGGTATAGCATCCTTAGGAACGATCGTCAGTACAACGGCAGAGGTGGTACGGCGATTTCCATTATAAAATAAATCTTTATATCTTAAACTAATTATAATATAGCAAATGGCTTTGTCCCATCAGGAAATTAGTAACTCGCAATTTAATAAATAAATGAATGTTTACCTGATAGATCTGGTTTTGAATCGCCGGCGTTGTCTTGAACCATCAGCTTCAATCCTTTAGACACGAACACTTTATTGACGATATTTACAAAACACTTGAAGATTTATGCCACTAACTGCATTATTATAATATTATTAACAACAGCTATCTTTACAATAGAACATTAGCTGCTCAACGATGAAAGTCTCAAAGTCTCAATAAAATACCATTCCGGTACAATCCTTTCATCTCTCTGCCAACTGTCTGCAACAGCGATGGTGTCGTAGCTGTCTGTCACAGCGCCACCTCTAATGGCGCCATCGGAGATTTCCCATCAGTCATCGGAGTTTCCACACATTAAGAGGCATATTAAAAGCACACGTTTTGAGATTCAAAACTCAGGAAACATAGAATGCAAGGGGGCATTGGTCTATACAGGCTTCAGTAACCCTTTCTTATTTATCTCAGTTTATCATCCGCCTAACAGCATATTGAATAACAATGCACTGGATAGTTTAACGAACTTTAACTTTTCTAAACTAACTGCTGTTGATATGAATGCAAAATACATCCTCTAGAACTGCAGTGCCACTAACAAAAATGGAGTTATCCTACAAAATTATGCTATTCATGCAGACATTCGGATTATTATTTCAAGCGTCCCCACCCGCTATCCTCACGACGGGAATGGAGACATTCTCCACATTCTCATCCTCAAAAATGTCTCTTCCACCCCTTCACTGGAAGTTATCGAAGGCCTCTCCTCGGATCATTTTCCGGTGAATTTCGACTTCTATGCTTCAGAAACCTATTTCTAAAATTAACTGGGATATTTTCACCAACGAATTAATTGATATACCAAGCAGTGCTTCATTTTGCCACTGTGGATACATCGAGCAGAAGGTACATGACCTCAACACTAAACTCAAGCAGGCCGCGACAAAGGCGACCTACATCAGCAGTAATTTTAATCAGCAAAAACTCCGAATTACATCATCGACCTTATTAAGCGAAGAAATAGATGGATAAAAGTTTGGCACGTGACAAGGTTCCCCAGGGATAAAGCACAAGTAAATTATCTGAACAGAAAAATTACAGAAGAAATTAAGAAATATTCTATCACCTCTATCTGGGATAATATGTTAGAAAACATGGAAATCTAGCCAAATACAGTGTGGAAAATTACAGAGGCACTCCTTACGCAGAATAGTAATCACCTCCACCCAATTAATCACGCGGGGAAGACGATGTACTCCGAGATCGAGATTCCAGAAGCAATGGACGAAAATCTCAGTAAAACCTTCGAGAAACACGAAGAAGAAAACTCTGAGCACGAACAAGAAGTTAACGACGCTGTCGACCTAATTAAAATTAGAGATAACACAGTCTACATTAAATTTACTTTTCCTAGAGAAGTTAGAGAAATTATTAAAAATTTAAAGAAATAAAAAGCGAAAGGCTTTGACAGCATTATCAATGAAGCGCTAAAAGCCCTTCCGAGAAACTGCATCGTGCTCCTTTGCAACATATTCAATGCCGATATTCGACTGTCGCATTTCCCCCAACTATGGAAACATTCTGTTATAATAATGCTTCTGAAACCGGGCAAGAACCCAAAGGAAATCTCCAGTTACCGTCCGGTTAGTTTATTACCGGCTATTAGTAACGTATTTGAAGAAATTATCAGCGCAAGACTTACCACTTTTACGAACACTTTTTATGGCTCGACCTTATGGAATATCAATAATTTGGCTTTAGAAGAGGGCATTCCACGACTCATCAGATACTAAACCTCATAGAAAGTATTGCTAGTGAATTCCAGAAGAAAAAAGCAGTCGCCGCATACTACTTCAATTTCGAAAAGGCTTTCGATCGAGTGTGGCATGCCGGCTTAATTTACAAGCTTAATAGCTTCATGTTACCCAATAGCTTCCTCAAACTTATTATCTCCACTTAAATAGAAGAACTTTTCAAGTGCGCTGTGGCGAAGCACTCTCAAGTAAGAAAGTAATCTATAAAGGTGTCCCGCAAGTATCAGTAATCTCACCAAAATGTTTTATATTTTCGTGAATGACATGACAAAGCCCTTCTCTTCCAATATTCGAAAATATGCTGACGATCTTATACTGTCATCATCACGAACTCTACAAACTCTCAGAACGCAATCGGCAAACTCAGATTCTAAGTAAATATAATTGATGCGTGGTGCAAATTATGGGAAATTAAATTAAACCCGGCGAAATGCTGCGTTGTTCTATACCGCAGATATAAGAGATACTATCCTGGGAAAATTGATATTAAAATAGACAACACTCCCATCCCAGTTGCTTCCTCCTACAAATATTTAGGTCTGCACATAGACAACACGCTCTTCTTCAAAGAACATGTCACTTCGGTGATCAACAAGGCTAACGCTGCTTTCACGGCTCTATACCCACTTATGGGTAGAAAGTCAAAACTTGATTTAAGAATCAAACGTACGCTTTACATCACGCTTATTCGCCCGACTCTCCTGTATGCAGTGCCTGCATGAACAACAGCAAACAAAACTAACAGAAGAAAAATAAGTGTTTTACAAAATAAAATGCTTAGAGCAATGACAGAGGCACCCTGGTTTGTGCGGAATCAACAAATAAATGATGATCGGAAAATCCCATGTATTCATGACCAAATTTTAATTAATGCTCATAATTTCTTTTAAAATATTCAAAATTCACCGTTACAGCTTTATTAAAGCGCTAGCAAACTATGGTCCTACCCAAGAAAGTGCCGTGAAAAGACCGCGATCTATCCACCACAGTCCCAAGTGGTTGGTAGAGTAAATTTTGTAAATATTTCTTCTTTTATTCACGTATTTAACCAAGATTTGTGTTTGTATTTATTTAGTGTCAACTGTATGTGCTTGTGAATTTATGGACTTTGCGTTTTAGACCAAAGTGGAATTATATTTAATGGCAAAGCCTCAGGACATGAATTTATTCATGAATTTCCTCATTATTCATTATTCTTAGTATCATCTTTGTATGTTTTAACTATGAACTTTATTGAATGGAAGGACTGTAATTTCCCAAAGCCATAGGACTTGTGTTTTTGAGTGAAAAATTTGTTATATTTAAATCTATGCTTACATCGCAGTCTTCATACTTTCAAGAATTACACGTTCACTGCTCATTGGTGCACGTGACAATACGACCTTGCACTCAAATTGTAATTGTATCCTGCTCTTGTTTTTGTTTTTACAGTGTTTAAGGGACTCTTATGAAGTTTTAAGCTTCAACGGACTCCTTCATAATAGGATTTTCATTTTTATTAATTGTAAATAATGCGTTACTGTTTATTTTGCAATTTACTGACTCTGGACTTACGCACCTATCACAGTGCTTCTTTAAGAAAGTCATGTTATCACTGCTCGTCCCAGTCTGCTTAGAACTCTGAGCTACGCTACACGTCAAAACTGCTTCTCACCAGCCAGCACCTACCTACTCTAATTTAAAAATCGACCTGATTATGTACATTTAATTGCTACTGACTTGTTCTAATGTTATCCAACTTACGACCTGTGATTCTCCTAAGACTTGCCACCTTTGACCAGAATTTCGCCCGCGGGCGCGGTGCACTACGCACCACTGATTTATTTAGAATACCGCGAACTGCCATAGGCACTATGTGATTGAATGGTTAAAACTCATAGTAGTTGTCACCATAAATAAAGTGATGATTCTTCGATTCCTCTCTTGGAGTTTTTCCATGGTTTCAACGAGGTCCCAACAATGTTGGTACAGCTGTCTATCATAAGAAAAGCTCTCGGCAGTTAGTTTGCAGCTGTCTGTTGCCGTAGAAATGAGCCTTGACACATTTTCCGTAGGGGTGTCTTGAAGATTTACCTTTCAGTTTGCTATCTTGACACATTTAAAGATGAAATAGCAGCCCTTGGTTCTCCCGTATTTGAAATATACTAGTCCTGTTGGTATAGCGACCGCCACCCGCCAGACACTGTGGCGAGGCTGTTCTTCTTGTAGACAGACAGTACTTAAGTGAAATGACTGCTTCTCTCTTGGGGTTTTCCTAAGGTTTCACCCACTGCGTCCAGTTTCACCTTAGGACAGGATTTTACTTCCGAGCATCAATAGCTTACTGTATTTTTCCTCAGTATTTGCTTTGATTTGAGTATTTAATATTTCTTAAAATAATCGGTTGTAAGATGTGATAGCTTTAATTTAAATGAAAAAATTATGTATATTTATATGATCGATAACATTTTTCTCTAAATAAATGAAGTTGCAGTGATTCTTATACTTGTTACGAAACGCCTATAGAGGGCGCTGTACCCCGCCTGTTTTTCTTGAGTGTAGTTGTAATCTGTACCTTTCAGATGCGCTTAACTTGAATAAGAATGTCTGTAAGGGAGTAGCCGGCCCTGATAATTAGCGGCAAATTAATACCACATTTCAGTCATCTTTTAAATAAAATAAGTTTGTTATGTTTAAAGCTGAGCTTTTATTACGTAAAACCTGAACCACCAAATTGATTATGTTGATAGTTACAAGTTTGGATTAGCAAATTTCACAATGGTGCATCGTAAGGAAAGAATTCCGGGACTATTAGATCATCACGTTTTGGATTACTAAATCATGCCCGGGAGGAAATAATAGGTAGGCTCTCATTTTGTATTTATTTTTTATCCTTGGATGTATTTCTATTGTACAGTATGAAGAAAAAGGGAGCGTTAGAACTAGCAAAAGCTAAAAGAACAACAGTTCGAAAATTAACAACCCAGTTAATTAATCAAATTGATGCTAAATTAAAGTCAGGAGAGGAGCTTGATGAGCAGGATTTAAGAGATGATTACGAGCTCGTAATAGAAAGAAGTAACGAACTAAAAGCTCTCGACAGTGAAATCGAAATTTCCATTGCAGTTGATCAAATGGAAAAAGAGGTTACGGCGAGTCAGGAATATAAAGCGAACTGTTTGAAATACTCAAGTAGAATATTACGTTACCTTGAAAGCAAAACTAAGATTAAGTCAGCTTCAAGTGATTCGGATAATCAAAGTACGAACGTCTCTTTAGGTAAAAATTTAAGAAATCAATGTTCAGTTAAATTGCCAAAGTTAGTAATAGAAAAATTTTCCGGAGATCCGAAACATTGGCAAAATTTTTGGAATAGTTTTGAAAGTATGATTGATAAAAACGAAAGCATTTCTATAGTTGAAAAATTCGCATATCTTCAAACCGAATTATCTAACGATAATTATGACAACTGCGTAAAAATTCTAAAAGATAGATTCGGGAAAAGAGACATCATTATAAATTCCTTTATGAATAAAATACTAAATTTGGGAGAAGTTAAAAATTCTTTTAATGTTTCAGCGTTACGCAGAACTTATGATGAGCTTGAAATCTCTATTTGAAATTTAGAGGCAATAAATGTTACATCAGGCTCTTTCGGACATTTGTTAATGCCTATTTTGCAAAAAATCTTGCTCCACGATCTAATTTTAGAATTTAAGAGGCAAAGAGATGAAGGTGACGTTGACATTTCTAAATTCATTTTATTCGTAAAGAAGGAGGTCGAATGTCGCGAAAGTACTTTATTGGCTTGCGGTGAAAATAAAACGTTTGCTAATTATTGTAATCAGAAAGCTGTAAATAAAAGACACAACAGACATACACCCACGGCTAGTGCATTTAACACTACAGTACAGCGAGTATGCATCTTCTGTGAGAAACACCACGATTCTTTTAAATGCTGTAAAGGGGTAACTGAGAAAATAAATATTCTCAAAGCACATAATCGATGTTTTAAATGTTTTAAGAAATTTCATTTGAGTCGTTTTTGCAGAGATAAAAATGTATGTAGTAAATGTAACGGCAAAAATCATCACGAATCTCTGTTTGATGAAAGGTCATGAGGAAAAATCAAATTCATGTAATTTATCTGAAAATGAATCAATTGACAGGAGTTCGAAAAAGGAACCTTTAGTGTCAAATGTTAATACTAACACTTTGGTTTCTCAGAGTAATATTTCTGTTTCAAAAAATACTTTATTGCAAACATGTACTGGTTTAGCTTGCAACGAAAACGAAACTAAAGTTGTTCGTATTCTTCTTGGTCAAGGTAGCGAAAAATCGTTTATTAATGATACCTTAGCGCGATCTTTAAAATTTTGAACCTATCCGAAATGAAACATTGTCGTTTTTTTCGTTTGGAACTAAGAAACCAATAGTTCAAAATTATCCTGTGGTCGTAATTGAATTAAGAGATAGAAATGAAAAGAATAAAATAAAATTGGAATGCCTAGTGAGCACGATATCAGCTTGTCCCATAAAAAGTCCCAGACATAACAGGCTCGAAAAAATGAAGCGCTTAGGTTTACATTCAGCAGATTTAAGTGTAAACAATAATGAAGAGTTACAACATGTGGGAATATTAATTGGCGCCGACCGATTCTGGGATGTAGTAGTACTTACAAGCCGGAAATGCATAAATAAACATATCCAAGCCGTAAATTCCATTTTTGGATGGCTGTTAGTGGGGAATGAAAAAAAATAAACGAAAGGGAGGTAACGATTTGCAGCACTTAGCAGTAATGGTAGGAAATGCCTCGATAACAGATGATTTAAGCGCGTTTTTGGCAACTCGATTCAATGTGAATAATAAATGAAGGGCAAAATGAATTTAATCAAACTGATAATGACCTAATCATACGTTTTGAAAGAGATATACGGTTTAAAGACGAACGATACGAATGTAAACTATTGTGGAAATCTACTATGGAAGAATTAGGAAATAATTTTGATATCGCAAAAAGACGGTTTGAATTTTTAAAGCAAAAATTACAGAAAACTCCAGAAATATTGCAAAAATACAGAGGAATTATTGGAGAACAGTTAGGAGAAAAAATAGTCGAAGAATTCCCTAGTGAAATTAAACCTTCACAGTATTATATGCTGCACCGTGCTGTAATTCGCGATTCTGAGACTACTAGTGTCCCTGTAGTTTTCGATGTCGTGTAGTTTTCGATGCTTCTTCGAGGACCGGAAAATTCAACCGGGCCAAATTTGAATCCGAATGTTCTTGACGTGATCCTGAGGTTTCGTGAACATGAAGTAGCATTTTGTGGGGACATAGA
>KK113058.1:168408-186936 GCA_000611955.2 Stegodyphus mimosarum | reverse complement strand
GCAATACCATTTTTGCTCATAGCGATGATATGGTGCCCCCTGTACTTGTTCCTGTCCTGTCTTAGCTATTAAAAATCTGTCGATGTGATTTCATAAATAGCTATGGGTAATATCACAGCTTAATATATTTATTTAAATTAATTAGTCTGTTAGTCTGTAATGCTTTTGAACATATATTATTTACTTTTAATGAAAAAAACATAAAAAAATTCAGCAAAATTAATTTTTATATCATTTCTTTGCAGAGAGTTGCAAGACCAGCGACTAATTACTGCACGTAAAGGACGGCGACCTCTGTGTTCGGCTTATTTTATAATCCCAAGTTGCATTTTAAGATAACATCATGAAGGTTATGACATCGTTCGTTATTTTCCAAATGTGTGTTTTTGTCCTCAGATGGAAATGTTAGCTTTCTGTAAGCTCGCAATATGGATACTGGGGCTTTCCTAACTGCTGCCATCTCTTGATGCTTTAAAATATAAATAACGCCATCTCTAATTAATGTCATACAAAAATGTCACCCTAGTTTGAAACCAAGGTCTTTTGCATGAAGACCTAATCTTGCGCATGTCCATTTTTGGGAACAGATTAACTTGATAATTTTGAAAATATCCTTTTAAAATTCTAAACAATTTATACAAAAATTTTATTTTGTCAAAAACAATTTATACAACAAATCTTCTTGTGGGCTGATTTCGCACCTCACAGTTAAATCTGTTAACCTAAATTGAGAGATTACGTTTTGTCATAGAGCCTCCAGGACTCATAGAATTAATTATTCGAAGCAATTCTCATTTTCTGAAAACGCGTCACTGTCAATTTCAGTGGTAATTACGAGAGTTACTTACTTTGCTTCCATGGTATGAAATAACTTTCATCAACTCACCATCAGTGGTAAGAAGATCATTAAGTCTTCTACGAAACTGTTACAGGTAGCATTATATAACATTAAGCAAACATTAAGCAAAAAATATTGGTAGTTTTGTGTATTGCAATTCGATAACAACAAAATTCATCATCATTGTCTCAAACATGGCGCATTTTTTGATAAACTTCAAACCTAAGCTATACAGTATTCAGAGTTTTCACTAGCTGAACAAATTTTCATTCAGAACTATCCGTCAATAATTAAACTGAAAATACAGAGTAACATTTTCATTAGTTTGGTTATGAACAGATGGTGAGAAAGGTGCTCCGCTTTGTTTAGATGCATGTGAAACATAGAACTCTGAATCTTAAAAGAGATTTACAGTTAATTTTTGGAGAAATTAATTATTTAGTCAAGGTACTTAGTATCAATCCATTTTTAATTAAAAACATGAAGAACTTGAAAAATAATTAAATTAGAGAACTGAAACTTCTCAGAAATTTTGAAAATCTTTTAAACTTCCTACACAAGTGTTGTAGAGAGACTCGGGTTAAAATCCCGAACAATGGAACTGATTGCATGGACATTTTCCTCCACGTGTAACATAAACAAGACCCACTTTCCTTTAGAAAGTCTTTAGTCTTAGTCTTCGACTGTTTTGCACTCCTTAAGAAAGTCTGCTTGGCTCCTAGTCTGCTTGGCTATATTTCATAACACAAGCGAACATTGTACTTTCTGTAAATACTATTTCTTTAAACTAATGAATACAACAAGCGGATAATATTTTGAATCTTGTTATTCATTGTTTTTTACACATTCCACTGTTACTGTCGAATTTTATAAAATCTGGATCTTTCAAAGAAAATGGCTAACACAGATTTTCGATTACAATAGCATAGTTAACCCAACAGTTGTTAGATAAATCTTTTAAAATCGCTGTTGTAAATTCACAAAACTGGGTATTTTATTTCGTGAAAGTAACAAACTAGGTGTTTTATTTCTTGCACTGTAGGACAAAAATAGAACAAAAGTCTGCTAGAGTAAATTTAAGGTAAACCTGAAGTTAGAATGCGAAAGTCAGTTTCCTAGAAATATGAAATTTTGTGTGCTTTTGTAAGGGAAAATCTTTAGTCTAAGCATAAAAGTGGGCAATTCTCGATGTACATCCAAATAGAAGAAGAGAAGCATCCTTATGGAATCATTGAAATGAGACACAGCTGTCTTTTAGCGTCGGCCTTATTTGATGTTTCGCTGTTCTTCTCAAGTAAATTCCATTTTTCTTGCTTGTTTTCTAGGATCCATTTCACTTTCCTTATTTTTCTTTTTCTAAGGCTAGAATTATTTTTCCTTTTACTTTCAGCTGTAGCTTTAGAGCCTTAGTCATGCTTATTCTTAAATTCACATACTGCAATCATGTTTGTACTCGCTGCCAGGTCGTGGAAAGTTTTGTTTAACATTTTCTTGTACATTTAAAAGTAGATAGTTAAATGTTCCTGTAACGAAATTCAACTGTCAAACGTTTTGACCCAAATACGGTTTGAACCTGGTGATCCAAATATCCAATATAACAAGAGAAATGGGTTATTTTACAAAAAATTAAAAACAAAAGAGCGAAAAGGGAAACTAACTACTACAAATATTAAAAGAAGCAAATATTGATTTTAATTAAAAAAAGTCATAATAACGGTAAATTACAATAATTATGATAATAACTTTAATTAAAAAATCATATTACGGTCAGTTACAATTACAATGGGACCCCAGTATACGTCATTAACACCAAGCGAACTTCTCAAATAAGAAATAAAAGGAAAATAATCAACCCTTTTTTATAAAATAAGCATATAGTAATTATTATAACACATTTTAATACTAAAGTAGAAGTGCTCTAAGCAAAATATACACTGTATATAAACGAAGCGTTGCACATAATATTATAAATAAACGTTTTAACGTCTTTGATCTTTCTTTGGAAACCTATTTCCCCCTCTTCGAAATGTTAGATGATTTAATACCGTCTTCTCTTTTCAACCCTATGGTAATCCTAAAAATTTACTTCGTCTTTGTTCCTCATTATGAACGTTCCACACTATTAATGAATTTGCAAAACCTTTATTTGAAGAAACACTAAATCACTTGAATTTCCACAATTATAGCTCGGGTTGTTTACTGAATTGTAGTAAAAGGTGTACTGAAACACATGGGTAGTCGTAATATAGTCCTGAAAGAGGGACCACTGCATTTTAAACGTATCTTTCGTTCTATTTCAGTTTCCTCATATGCTACTATGAGGAAACTGAAATGGCATGAGTATGAAGTAGCTAATATGAGGAAACGGAAACTGTATTCACTGTTCGACATTGAAAATGCAACACCAAGAAGGAGTGGTCAGAAATTTTTGCAAATGTTAGAGTAGACGCACGTCACTGAGTTATGGCAATGATGTGAAATGAGCAGCTCTCTGACTCACGTGAAGAAAGATATGAGAAGGAACGTGCAGAATGGGCAATATTCGTGTCGTTATTTCTGCCAGACGAATTATTGAAGAAAGTTGGTTTTTGTCCCGGAGGATACGTATAATAGGAGAGAATGCGAGGCCGCCGTCAACGAAGGCACTTCCAACAGATAGACGATTTTACGAGGGGTATGGTGATCGGACTGAGAAGGTTGGTCCTTACGTCAAATCGCAGCTGATACCAACATGGATGCGAGCACGGAGCATCGGCTAGGGCGAACATGGTTGGAGCAAGAGAATGTGGAAAGAAGGAGGGGTGCAGGTGTAGCCAGAGTGACATCAGCACGCGTGAATCGACGCATCCGCCGACAAGCTGTGGCGGTCCTGCAGGTCACTTGTACCGCGATTCTGCAGCATGTGGAAGATACCCTGGATGTTTCCGTGTCGACGAGAACCATTTCCCGTCGTTTGATTGATTGTGGCCTGCACTCACGCCATCCGTTAAGAAGATTGCCATTGACCCCACAGCACAGACGCCAACGTTTAGAATGGTGCCGGACTGGAGCGATGTGGATGACAGAATGGAGAAACGTCGTCTTCTCAGAGGAGTCACGCTTCTGTTTATCCAGTGACAATCGCCGCATACATGTGTGGCGTCGACGTGGAGACAGATCTAATCCGGGAGTAACTGCGGAACGCCCCACCACGCGACAACGTGGCATAATGGTTTGGGGCGCTATTGCCTACGATTCCAGATCACCTCTAGTTCGTATTCAGGGCACTATGACGGCCCAACGATACTTGGATAATGTACTGCGGCCGGTGGCAATTCTCTACCTTCAGGGGTTTTTTCAGCAGGATAACACCCGACCACACAGCGCTCGCATCTGCCAACATGCTCTGCAAGGTATATAGATGCTTCCCTGGCCACCGTACCCTCCTGACCTGTCACCTATCGAACATGTATGGAATGTGATTGGACGCCGTATGCAGACTATGCTCCTGCCTCGTTCAGAAGAAGAACTGTGTGCAAATGGTTGAAAGGGAATAGAGAGCCATCCCTCAGGACAACATCCGCACTCTTATTGACTCTATGCCTAGATGTGTTTCTTCGTGCATCGCTGTCTGCGGTGGTCCTTGGCATATATTGTAAATTCTGCATGGCATTCTTTTGTATTTTATATATTGTATTGCAATACATTCTGGTATAGTTCGGAATTCTCAACATAGCATAATGTTCTATAGTATTCATCATTCTTCAATAGGGTTCTGTAATTTAGAAATACTGCAACTGCCACTACTTAGTCGTTTATTTCTGTTTATCTATGAAAATGTAATTCTTTCATGGCAGTATGTAAACTTATAGCAATCATTCCAGCCCTTTGCTTGGCCGTGTATTTGTTGTTTTGATAGTCAATAAATATGGCTCTAGATGGGGGTGGGCACTGTGCTAAACCGATTAACCTAATGGTAAAGGGACAGTGCCCGTGCCCCCCGTCACCTATCACCTATCACCTATCCTACTGAGCCGACGCCGTTCCCGCTCTGTATTCTGATTATCATTTTGAAAAAAGATCACTTACTGCTGCTTGCTGTCTCTGTCTTTTTTCCAAATTTCATCACTTTCTGACCACTCCTTCTTGGTCTTGCATTTTCAATGTCGAACAGTGTATTTCAGTTTCCTCATTTAGTCGATCAATTTTTAACTAGCATAACAATAATGGTTAGGATTTTGCTCTCGAAATACACATCTGCCTCCAAACAGCGCTATGATAAACATGAATAATTATTTATGAAAAATATATAGAAACTTGAAAAATATTAACAAACAAAATGGATGAATTTAACGTTTACCTAACATCTGACTACAAAGATAATGCGCAATTTTCTGCTGGCAAAATACAAATATTCGGAAAATTTTATCTATTGGATCGTCCAAAAATTAACATACAGCATATTTTAAGTTCAAGACTTTTATGAGTAAATCGTGTTGATGATGCGTATCTTAGCTTTGGCGAATGGTGTAATAATGATTTGGATTTTTGTGTGCTGCCTTTCTTTAACATTTTCAACAGCATCAAACTAAGAACGTTTGACTTCAGCATTCCTAATTTTGATTTCTGTTACAATATCTTCATTACTCGGAACTACTTTGTCATCGCATGTTTAGAAAAGCTTCATATTACATTCTGAAATGTCGAAGTAAAATTCTTTGCCTAGCCTCTTAGATAAATCCTTATTATCATTACTTTACATTTCAACGTTATTTCCTAGATCAGGTTATCAAAAACAATTTCAGGTGATTGACTCTATAACAAGTTCTGTAGCACAAACATCAATAAATCGAACGTGATAATCTAAACATTATTTCTACTTTTCCAAAATTCTTTAAACGAACTGCTTTCTGTTATGACACTCCACGTTCCTGATCATGCTTGATCTTTAGGTTGCTCATTCAGAGGTAAAGCAGTTTTAATACGCTGTAATTTTTCGTTATCACTTTGTTTAATAATGTTTTAAAAAAAGGGTTCTGAACCTTCCTTGTTGTAGTCAAAATTATTTTCCCACTTTCGTAGCTGCTTTTCAGAGTTCCAGATTCCTTAGTGTCATAAAATTAGAAAAATAAGAAAAGAGGGAAAACTTTCAAATATTTAACGTATCTTACTAATGGAATTTCACAGTCACCAAAAGCCTTTGAGATTCAGTTTCGTTTATGTTGGCTTATAAGTATTTCTCCCGTCTTCTTAGCAATCCTTCGTGGTGTAGTGGTCAGCAGACTCGGCGCGTATTCGAGAGGTCCATGGTTCGAGTCCCAGCCAGTGCATTGCTCATTTTTCCTCTCCCCTGCATTTCAAATACCTAATGTCTCTACATATCTTTCCCCCACACACCAAAAAAGGAAAACAAAACTAATACGTATTTTTGATAATTTGGTCTTTAACCGTTGGTTTTCCATCTTCCTGTAGAACGGCTCAGCTTCAGAAGTGTTGAAATATTCCTTTCCTTTCAATTTCGAGTAACATTACCCAAAGACCTTTCTTTCCTATTTCTCGACATTTTAATTTGAGGAAAAAAACTGTTGCGCATTTTGGACAACTAGTTTTTGGTTTTTAACTGTTCATTTAGTATCATCTTTTAGAACAGCTTAATTTCAGTAGTGTTAAAATATTCCTTGCCTTATAATTGCGCGAAACATTCATTACCCAAGCTCATTTGATTGTCATTTAATTTTTTTTTATTTCTTGTTATGAAATTCTCATTTTTCGATAATGTTCTTGAAAAAATGTATTCCGCTTCTTGGACTTACATAGTTAGCTATTTTAACACAAAAAGGCAGTCTCTGCAAAGTGTTTGGAAAATTCAGAAGTATTTGTCGGAAGCATTTGTCCAGACATTAAGCACACTAGCTTTGAGAGGCAGAATTGCTGTACACTTTTATTTGGGTCCGATGATCGAATCCCAGCAAACGAGCTGGATACATGGGCGGTTTGAAAGTTTTCCCCTTCGTTAGTTGTATATGAACCAGTTTCTCTCGAAACGTCCTCCACAAAGGCATCCGTTCCCATTGGCAGGTAGCCCTAGAGTGCTTAATTATAAAAGCAAACGAAACTTTGCTTAGATATTAGTATATTGCTGTGAACTACTTAATTTGCATTTTCATATTCTAATGCAGAACGTTTCTCATGTTTTTCCCCCAAGCAGAAATTGTCGAGTTCAAAATGGCTCTAACTGTAGATTGGATAAACTACATCCTCAAGCAGGTGCGATTTTGTTGCATTTACTTTGTGTTTACAAACAATTCTTGCCTCATATTCAACCCTAACGCTTACAGCTGGGCATGCGTAAGAATATTGCACCCAGAATATTTTCAAAAATGTAGTGTGAAGACAGTAGGGCAGAAGAATATGTGAGTTTGGTTCCCATCTCGTGAATTTGGAAAAGAAGATAATTTTATTATTAGTATATGATATCCAATGTCCAGAGAGAATGCATTTGTTTTTCTTCTACACGTATGATTAAGAGCAAAGGTGCAATAGTGCTTTATAAGGAGTATCCTAAATTTGCAAAGAGCTTAAAGAATCCTAAATTCCTTACCTCAAAATCAGAAAACAGAACTTGGATAACGTTTTAAAAACTGAAACAAAAGAAACAGGTAAGGGTAAAATTTTCAGTTGCCTAAAAAGTGATTTACTGAAGTTATTGAAGTTCCTTAAAAGAAGATTTACTAAAGTTCATAGTTTAATAAGAAACTATTATCTACTTCCTCCTTCTCTGAGTAGCGAAAACTTCAAAATTTTCATTATAGAATCAGATTTAAACATAACACTGTATGGCAGCGTAATCAAATAACTTAATGAAAATCAAAGAACCAATTTAAGTTCTTTGGTTCTTTGGTCTCAGATATTACATGCGGTTCTAAGATAGACTTTCACTTACGATATGTCCTGGTTAGCATTTGTTTGGAAAACTGAGAAATAAGAGCAGAAGAATGTAAAACTGTTTTATGCTATCCTAACATGGATACAACAAGGACTTTTATATCCTGAATATGGATGATTTTAATTTTTTGTCATTTTCAGCCTAACGTTGCAGATATTTAGGAAATAATTATGAGAAAAAAGAATTTCATTCAGAGATATATGTTAAGTTTCCTATTTTCAATTTTGATATGTTTCTCTATAGCTATTAATATTAAGTGTTAAGATAATATTAAGTCTCTCTATAGCTTTATGAAATAACTTTAAATTTGTATTAAAGTATATCAAACCATTCTTTATAAACCTGATTTGTTATAAACGAGTATCGGGCATTTTTTGTAAATGAGAATCTGGTGTTCTTTCCTTCTGCACATTAGCGACTCGTTATAAACGCGAAAAAGTGTTTTATTTGAACCAATTTATAAAACCGAAAGTGTTTTATGTGAGCCGGTTTATAAAACCGGACTCATGAGTCACCCGTATTTGATGTTTTACCCTTCGGTGCGTCTGATAAATTATTATAAATTGGGAAAAGTGTTGTAGAGTTCCTCTTTCTTATTCTGTTAAATTAAATGTCGAACTAGTGAATTGTAAAGCGAATTATCGCTTAGTTCAAATAACAGAGATCGCAAACTCAGGAAGGGTTAATTACGTTTTATTTCACTCAAAATCAGATGAACAGTCGGCCCCTTTCTTCGGGCTTACAACGAAGCCTCCACTGGGCTTAAACTCAAAAATAAGAAATAAGAACTAACTATAACTAACTAAGAGATTTAGCCGAAGCTAACACAAAGCTAACGGAGTTGGCCCTTAGTTTTAAACTATCCGGCGAACTAGCAAAAGGCACGTAATGTATGGCCGAGCGTAACAGCAATTAGAGAGACTTACTCCAAAGACAAACGCTCGCTACTCCGGATTCCTAACTTTCTCTCTTTCGAAGTAAAATAAACTTTTCTTTAATACCATTTTTTCCTCATTGCATTCAAGGGGAATCTAAAAACTCATTCTGGTAGGGAGTTGTAAGTTGAAACGAGGAAATATAGGAAAGTTTATCTAAATTAAAATAACTTTTATAAAATTAAAATACATCTTAAGAGTTTCATTTGAAGATATATTTAAAGTTCGTCATAGCCAATTTTCATGCATGTAAGATTTGCTATAGTCTTATACGTTAAATGTACAGCAAAGTTCAGAGGACTAAAAACTTTCCTAGATATCTCCATTACATATAAATATTTTCTGTATATTTTTACTCCTATCGATTCTTGATTTACATTTAATATTTTGAGCCTAAAAATGTATTCGTTTTCGTAATTCATTAAACAATTCCACAATTATAACACACAGTGCAACTGTAATGAAAATGTTAAGCTCCTTGGATTTAAAGTCTACTAAACGCATACAATTATCTTTATTCTCTACTTAAATTTTTCTCATATATGAATCACATCAATTTCTTTCGAAAAATTCATATTTTCTCATAAAACAGCCCCAAATATCCGAAACTCTGTCACTCGAAAAGTCAGATATCTGAATGCGTTAAAATTAGTTGCAGCGCACTTGATCCGAATGCCTTAATACTTACATAATGACCTTGGAAAAATTCGCAAAACTATTATGAAATGATGATAGATGGAATATTTTAATATCTTCCAATCTCTGTTCTCTCAGTATTCATTATTTGATCTCTACGACTCCTCGTATTCACCTGTTCTATTGACCTGCATATGGCCTCGATTTAATTATGGGCCCTTGAACGTGATTTAATTATGTGCCAACTGAAAGGCCAGGTTGGAAGAGGTTCCTTTCAGATAAGCAAGCCGAAACGCTACGCCAGCAGTGCTAAAATGAATATTGCAAAACAACCTATTTCGTGTTTGTAGAACTCCGTGTAAAGTATCATTTAAATTGAAGATTTCTTATTTGAAAAAGGAAAAATAATGTTGTAAAGCTATAAATTATTTTCCCCCTTTCTGTGCATACTTTCGTGGTGCAGTGGTCAGCACGCTCGCCCCGTATTCGAGAGGTCAGTGGTTCAAGTCCCGGCGAGGGCATGCCTCTTTTTTCACTTCTTTTGCTTCGAAATAACCTAATGTCTGCCCGAACTAAAAGAGTGGTGGATGATGGTTCTCCACCACCAGAATCTGGCTATTGGGTCCCCTAATCCCCAGTCGCTCTTTAAAAAAGGGGGTAGATAAGGTATTTCTCCCACCTTCTTTGCATGCCTTCGTGATGTAGTAGTCAGCACGCTCGGCGTGTATTTGAGAGGTCCGTGGCTCGAGTTCCGGCTAGGGCATTTCTCATTTCTCACTCCTTTTGCTTCGAAATAACGTAAAGTCTCTACAGCGCAACTAGATAATTGTTGGAATAGAAGAAATCAGCTATGCCTTAAACGGAAGTTGAAATTCGAGCATGCGGACTCCTTCCAGAGAAGGCATGAGGTATGAAAAGATAAAATTCTTTTCAAGGTTCGGAGAAATAATCTGATCCTATACAACAGAAATAAAGTCAAAACTTTTCAGTCAGCCTACGTATGATAATGTGAAAGAAATGGTAGAATTGATTGCATACTCTGTTGGAATAATTTTCTCATACATAGAGAAATATTAAGACACAACTCATATGCTAAATCTAAAAAACAAATCATATGCTTACGACAATTGCTAAAAGCAAATTTCGATTTACATGCCATCATTTAAACATTTCAGATTTCCGTTATATAGAAACTGCTAGAGGGAAATATCAAAAGCTTAATTTTCGTCCTCAGTTGATAACAAAGGTAAAATTTTGAAATCTTCCCATTTTGGTAGAACTAGCGCACTATACCAATGAAAATACTTCGCTGATTTCAAAGAGACTAAATCCAAACGAAAGAATCTGCCCTATTGGACAATAGCTTCCTAATTAAGCATATTTATTTAACTATGTGGATACTTCCATCTTCAAATATATACATTAATAATTTAGTAATTTGGAAGAAACGAGAAACATTAGAGGCCTAGATTTTATTATATACGAGATATTATTATATACGTATATACACAGATAGTTACTTATCTAATTCAGCTGAAGTACGTTTGTTCTTTAATATTTGATGAAACCTTCCGTTTATAAATTCATTGCTATTCAATGTTATCTAGCTTCGTTTTAATATCCCTTTAATAACTTCGAGGAACAATAACAAAGCTGTCAGTTACTAGTTTTACCAATTACTCTATTGTTTCCCGATATTTAAATAACCTAAATTTAGTTACAAATTCCAGAAATTCGGATTCTTCACAATAGAACAGCTTTCCGTTTATAATTAACCGCACAGCAAAGAATGAAAAATCGTTACGGAAATATCTGAGTGAAATAAATGCTTGAAAGAATAAGCGTACATATTGGTTAATGATTTAACAAATGGATGCTTCTTGTATTCTTTTAAATAACTGGAAACAGATGCTAGAACTGATACAGAGAATGGAATTTCTAGTTAAAGGAATTCAGAATATGCATTTAATTAAACATCAGTTTTCAAAGGAACAAAATTAGATGAGAATATTATCCGTAAATTACCATCAGAATTATCTATGTGTGATATCATAAAACTGGATTTAAGGAGTTGCAGAGTTTTACTTCATCCGGTGAAACTTAAATATTGCAAAACTCTTAACAAACGTAAAGCAAATTATCTCTATATTTGGAGTAACTACAGAGACTTGAAAAGGTTTAAATAAATATTTTACGTAAACAGAATTTAGAACGTAACTACGCGTTCTTGTGGTAACAAAATCAGCCACAACTTATGGTGTTGCAATTAACAGTCAATTGCAAATTAAAACGTAGGCTAGTAGTTAAAGATTACAAAATTTCATTTTAATATGAACTGTCTCAGAAGTTCTAATCGGTGTATCAGATTCAAATTCCTGTAACAATAACGTTAAGCCGAATACCTGCAACTTATATGAGCTGTCAGAAACTAAATTTGAGGCACCCGGGAAAGATAGAAAGACTTCCTGTCTTTCCCCATTAAAAAATCTCAGTTTAAGTACTATAGAGCTGAACTGCATTCTGGTGAGGAAACGCAAAAGGATAATTATAGTACAGGCTAAAATTATAAATAACTGGTAAATTTAAATAATAAACTTATAAAGCCATTTGAAATGAAGAAAGTTAATATTTGCTGAAATTTAGATATCGAATTGTAGTAATTGCACAATGATATTCTTAACATTTCTATAGAAGTTATTAAAAAAATTAAAATGAAACCAGAAGCATTGTAGAAATTAAGAGAAGACTTTGTGAAGTATTAAAGAACAACAGTAATTTAGTTAATGACATATCAAAATTGAAGAAATTGTCATTAATATTTATTTGCAAAATTATCAAATCGATAAAAATGTTTCAGCTGACAGATAAAATGTTAGCAATTTCTGAAATATTCTGGCTTGAATAAATATTTTTGTTTTCAGTAAAGCAGATTTCTGGCCCAAAAAAAAGTTATGTTAAACGAAATGTTCGTATCGATAAAAACTGCTGCACACAGAAAGAACAATCGGATTGAAATATCATTCAGAAGATAGCTAATGGCCACCAACAATGAAAATGATTAAAAAATTAGATTAATGTGACAAATATTTGTTGCACAACTTAAAAATGGCGTTATTCCTCTCAATACGTCGGACTATCATTATTCTTAATCTTCAGTATGTCGCCTATAGAACTATACAGATCACTAATTTAGCCCTGCTTCAACTCATTCGATACTGATTGCACTCTACCTATTTATTTGCAGATCTTGTGTGGCAGAGGTGTTATGATGGAGCGACGCATATCATCTCAGAAATCTTGTACTGGCTATAGGTTTGTCGAACGGTAAGCCATAACAGAATGTCTACGGCTGCAAGCATTTAAGATGTCAGCAGCATGGAGGATGAACGTTGTTCTGTTGAAGCAGAGCATTAGGGAAGTGATGCACAAATGGCAGATCAACTGTTTAAATGACCTCATTAACTCATCGTTAGGTGTTGTACCAGTGTTCTATCCATGTTAAAATTTAATGGTGATCGGACATGAACAACACACCATATCTTGGCATCCAACCGTCTACATATGGATGGCAACAAAACGTTCATCTTTGTACTGACCGACTTGCCTCACACCATGTTTGTGGGCATCCGCACGAAAAAAAAGGAGATTCATCAACAAACTATCATTGTCTATCTCGGCTCCGTTTTATGCTGTGATGTTAAAGGCGATTATCGTGATTATCTGTACACTAAAACAATACAGTGGAATGCAGCCATACGATTGTAAAATCCACTGGCTAATAGTTTTTGAAATATGACGAAATGACCAGCCACATTCATGGAACCGTCCGATGCGACGCTTTCCAAATCAGTTCTTCAAATTGCTGTCGAATTTGTCTCAGAAACATAGTACACTTGAAATGAATTGTTTTAATGCAACAAAATGCTAGTCAAACTAATAAATATTCATTCGGAACGATATTTTAAAGTGTGGCAAGTAAAGTCAGAATCGTTACTGACATTTTTTTCTTCTTTTCTTTTTTCTTTTCTATTTATTTATTTATTTCAAAGCCAGCGGAAAATAAATTGTCAGTTATATCTTACTGCTTATACAATTGCTTATGTTTTTTCCTGTAGTTTCTTTATTAAAATATACGCGTCACTACGTAGCGATAATACTCGCATCTGATCAAATCTTATCACTTCAAGTTTTTTTTTTACGTTCCATGTGGCACTGATACTTAAGTACCTCACTTTAAATATATGGATTTTATTTGTTATCGGTTTAGGCATGAAATAGCAATTCAACATATAAAAAACATTGTATTTTTAGTTCTGTAATTGTTACGCTTTTTGTTTTCAACATCTTTTAACTGCTTCAAACTTTCATGGTTAAATAGATTGTTCTTTTTATCTTTATAATTGCTACGCATTTAATTTTATACTTATTTAAATGTTTCAGATTTTCATTTTATCATATTTAACATTTCAACATTCTGCATATTTTTAATCAAAAATGTTTTATTCTGCAGAAAACGAGAACGCTTCAAAGCTAACCGAGGTTAGATTCTGAATTATTTGCCGAGATTTTGAATTAGTTTCTAATCAGTTCTACAAAGGAAGATTTGCAAAAATCCTTCGCATGTACGCATATGCATTAAAATAAAATGTTATTCCATTTTTGGCACCAGATTCAGAGTTAACATGAGAAATGTTTCCACAAAGTAAAACCTAAATATATTATTATATTAAATAAAAATTTTTAAATTACTTAAAATAAATGTTACGCGCTGTAGTTTCGTAATTAAAAAAGAAACTTTGGCTTTAAAATGAAAACAAAATGTTTTAATATTAAAAATATGCGGATCCGAAGGAAGTTTCATGATCCCATTTTCAGAGCATCTTATTTCGTTTCGAGTTTCAACTTTCATTTTATTTAGGCTCTGTCTTCTACTTGTAGATGAGTTAAAGACGTGTGAAAACCAGCTACGTTTTGAGAAACCCATGTGGCAAGCTCACAAACTATATACTACTAACATAGAGTTGCTTTTTTTACTATTCTGCATTACAAACTAAGCTATGGATCTACAAAACGCGTTAACACACTTTTAGACTGATTTCGATAAAACAATTTAAGAGTAAAATATCTTGGAATAAATATTTCTGGAAAACAGCCTATAATTTGAACAAAACTTATAGTCTGCTGCCACGAAATTTATAATTCTCTTGAAATATTGCCTGCAAACAAACTGTGCCGTAAAGAATACGCTTTTGTTCTTTCCAAAAGTAAACACTCTTAGTCTGCAATTGCAGAACGTTTCAAATTGCATTTCATTAATATTTCTAAGCATTAATTAAACAATACTATTAATCAGAAAGGGAAGATTCTCCAATCACAATTTTTACATGAAAACTAAATGCAGACACAAAATGGAAACTGAAAACCGTTACTTTCAGTTTTCAGTCTTCTAAAGAGAAGCATCTTATATAAACAGAAAATTCACCCATGCAGAAACAATCAGAAGCCTTTAAAGAAATATGCAGCAGCAAAGCATAAAATAATAAGGACAGGTTTGCAGTTATAATAAGTTAAAACTAGAATATTCACTGGATTTTGCGAGGAAAGTGATTAAAGCACAAAATGTTACAGAGAATAAAATTTGCTAAGAGATACATGAAAATATATCGTGACCATTCATGAAACAAGGATTCACCTAAATGACGTCTACAAAAATGTTCTTTTACTATCAAAACCAGGTCAAATGATGCATACAATGCAAAAAAAGTTTTCACCAGGGACCAGATTGTGTCATTTTCTGTTACAATGAGTGAAAATCAAGTCATCATACTTACAGGCAAATGTATTGCATCCCAGCGCAAAATGGATTCCACTTCTTTTTCCCAGTAGTTTTCGAAGATTACAGCTGCACCGAGACAAAATTATTTATCACATTTCAAAAGGTATCGTTGAATTCTGCGAGAAATGGAAGATGCCAACTCTGTGTGTTTACCTTTTCAATATGTTCTTTCAATGCCCCTTGATATTTCGTTTATAAATTTTTGTATGTTTAGTTCACTAAAGAATACTCTTTCTAAGCGCAGTCATACCACACTTGATGAATTCCTAAAAGTAATTGAAGTGGAATGGGAAACAATAATCCTGGATATACCATGAAAAGACTCTTCTTGAAAAACATATACAAAATTATAATCGAGAAACAAGAGCTTTAAATAATAAATACTCATATTTTATACATTGACCAAGCTGCCCCGATATCCTTCTACAATGTGTTAATATCTACTCTGTTTTAACTTTACTTGGATGTAGCTTGTACTTCTTTTAGATACTTCCTGAATCTCTTTTAGATTTCCTTAAACATTAACGGTATTTAGACGTTTCTTAAATTCATTCTTCTTCATTGTTTTTACTTGCTTAACTGAAGCAATTTTTGAATCATATATTTATATAATCATATATCATATATTTATCAAATATACATATAAGAGTTCTACTCTACAGGATTTTTCATTTTTGCACTTTTACATTTTGTTTAGTTTGAATAATCTACTTGTAAAAAATAATAAAACAATTTAAATACTTTATTTAACTTTGATGCTACTTATATATTCTAAAGTCCCTACCGCATTATATGTACATAACACAATAATCTTAAACTAGCACTAATTATCAGTTTTAATGTGTTAAGTGGAAATTCAAAAAATCATAATACCTTATAACGTCTCGTATTCTTGGCAACATAAACTACGAAACATTTTAATTTTCAGTATGTGTTGTATCACAGAGACAGGGAAGACGGTGTAAAGAAGCCTTTTATTTAACTCAAATAAAAATTAACAGAAGGCGCCACTCGTAATCACAGAAGCCAGTAATTACGGCTTAAATCAAAGATAATGAAATTAGCTAAGTAAAAGGTAAAATAACCTAACAGCTGTACTAATAGGGTAACCCGCAAGTTGGCATTGATTTAAATCGACGTGACAAGCCTAATGCGAGAACAACGCAATGCCGCAGAATGATACTCTAAAGATAATTAAATCAACAACGTTATCTTCAGAAGTAAAAGACGTTTTGATTCTACTCTGTAAAAATCTCTCTTTAAAAACTATTTCCCTTCTACCTCATCTGAATACGTGTGAACTAGAAATTTACATTCTGGAAGGAAAATGGGAAACGAGGAGAACAGGAAAGCAGTTTAACATAAAAAACTGGTTAATAAACTAAACGAGATTTTAGAACCTAATAATAAATTAACTCTTGAATATATTATTTTCAGAAAAATACAAGCGATGACTTTTAATAAAAAGTATAATAAATAATATCATAATAAAGACCTCATCATTATCACTGTCAGCCTTTTAAGCTACAACAGTTTGTAGTTGAAATGAGTTCGGCTTAGCTTAACACTTTCGCTTCAGTTTCACTCAGATATCTGAAACGCCCGTACGTACGAATTTTTGTTGGAATGGATTTCCTTCTCCTATGGCAAGTAGAATGCTACAGCGATAGAAATAACCCACTTAAGTAAAACGACAATTTCTTTCTCAAACGCTTTCCCCACTGTGTGCAGTTTCCCCTTGGAACATGATTGCAGTAGCTAAATGATGTAAAATAGCTAAATGATGCAATAGCTAAATGATTTCAATAGCCCTTCTAACGTGATTGCAATAGCTTCGAGCATTAATACCTAAATATTGACAGTAAACAAAGGAAAAGAAAGGTGCATTAAAGTACCAGAACTACGTTTAGTCGCCTCAAAAGAATGATTGGCAATGTCATTCAGCAACCCCCGAAAGCAATGAGCAAGGCACCAACGTGGTAGTGGAAACACTAGGTAGAAAATGATCCCGGCGTTCGGGCAACTTTCCGATGTCTGAAAGGTCGGACGTTTTGGGCGACTTCGATTTGAAAGAGTTAAACTCCAGCTGAACTTTCTAATTAGTTTACCGGCAAATTATTGTTCCGTTTTTAACTTTTCAATTCCAGAAGATTAGTAAGACTGCGATTCTGTAACGAATCGAATAAGCGAACGTGTAAGACTGGCTTTTGTATACATTGTTTGGGAATAAGAATGGGAGAATAAAAAGTCAAGAATAAATTAAAATTTAAAGCTATATGTATATTTTGAGAGGTTAAGATACGTTTAAACGATGATTGAAGAAAATTAGCATTAAACAAATAATATTAAATAAAGTTTAAACGAAAGTGGATCAATTATTTTATAGTTTTATTTTACAACATAACTATGCGCAGCAATGAGCACCAAAATTAATTAATAAAATCAACTCATGAATTAATCAAACTTCACTATACACAACGTTTTACGTAAAAACCTTGTTAAACATTATTAAACATGTAAGAAATATTTCAATTAATCTGTCATATATAATTTCAGCCTTTGCTCTCTACTATCTCCTCTCCGTTTTCTCACTAGAAATTTAAACGACTTAGAGAGTGTTTAAGCTCAGGTTTTTCGATTATGAGACAGAGCGTGTTTCTGCCTCTCGAGGCCACGTTACTTAGTTTTGTCAGCTCTGATAATAAGATTATAATTATTTGGCTTAGCCTTAAACTCCTGTCATTTAAACTGTTACACGGATGAGATGTTCTGAGCCAAGTTAGATTTACAATAAATTGTGTAGTCTATGATTATTAGGTTGTTTTAAATTTTAAATTTCACTGTTACTTTAGTGTCATCGCCACAAGTGGTAGCTAGTGGTAAGATGTGCGTTTATGTTTTAAGTTCTGTTAAATAAAAAGATTTATTTTAAACCTGTTCAATGTTTTGTAGTATATTTAAGACACAATAATAATTCGCTTAACATCTGTTAGGAGTTTTATACTAGTTTATACTACCAAAACATGTAAACATTAATAAACAATAATCAACTGAGTGCACCCACATCAAATACACTTTCTCCGCTTCGATGTTTTTAATATAAGACAAATTATGCGAGTAAAATAATAGTAATTAATAAATAACGATTATATTATATTCAATTAAGATTAAAGTTTTAAAATATAACAATAATGCCATTACTGTATCATTTGCAGACCATAATATTATATTGCTAACTAATTGATTAAAATAGCTATAATATTTAAAATAACTTGGATACTTAATAAATACTATTTTTATTAAATTTTATAAACTCTGAAAATTAAATTATATTAATTTTAATATACGTTAAAATTGA